>JBBPMX010000596.1:0-11259 GCA_038090515.1 Pulveroboletus cf. viridisquamosus
CGTACGTCGGCCACTGTATGCCACTGATTGATTCAAGGGACAGGCCGGGCAGAACGCAGCCTGAGGTGCACGGAAGAGGTGCATCCGACTGTCCACTACCGGCACGAAGCACGGTGACCCTCTATCCCCAGGCTCGGTCCAAGCGTGACTTTTGGGGTTCAAGATGGGCGTGCGAGGAAGACCAGGGCGCGTCCGACGACGCTCCGCGACCGAGAACACGTCCATGTCGCCATCGACACACAGGGCCGATTCAACGCGTACGAGCCCGAATCCAAGCCTTCCATCTAGAAATCTATCCTTTTCACTTTGCGCGCCCAGACCATACGACCCTAGACCTAGAAGAGATGCTCTCCTTCGTAAAGCCCAGCTAAGCGGTTGCCGAGGGCCGAGTCTCCCGAGCACAGTCCTGACGGATGAACCCATTTCGCACAACGCGCCTTCGATTCTGCACTGCAACGATGTCGCCATCGCCCCATCTGGTGTCCGATAATCGAGTCATGCTCTATACCGCGGTGTTTGCACGTACCAGCCCTGACCCCAACGGTGGAGACGGCGACGTGCGCTGAGACCGCGCGGACCGCGCCCGTCCAAAAGGGCTCTTTCGTAACGCAACGTCCGGGCGTCGCGCGCGGCCAGGATCGGCAGGCGCGCACGTCCTTATCGGTGTGGGTTCCTAGCCACTCCTCGGTCCCCCCCACCACGTCAGTTGGGTTATCGAACCTGCCGCCCGACGTGCCCGGCGCCGTTGACCTCTCGGCATCGTACGATGCGATGACTCGGGGATGCCGTATCCCATCGCGTCGTCGCACCGTCGATGACGGACGTCTTCACCCTGCAGGAGACGATGGTGAGCGGTAGGACGGTTCCGGCTGCCAGGGTTCATGAGGTCATGACGTTCTTGGCACTGCATCGGGTTCTAGTGCTGACGTTGTCGGAAGCCGTTTCGCTGACGACGGCCCTACGGTTTTCCCCCCGTTGGGGTTCGTTCGGGATATGTCCGACGCGAAGCCCCATACTTTGTATGCCGATCACGTACGGGTTTATATTTGGCTGTGCGTTACTGGTCGAGGTACCGCGTCTACTTGGGTCTTGACGATCAGGTGCTGCGCAAGTCGAGGATGTGTATGCCTTTGGGTTCCAGGACGACGTGCGAGGTTGTTAGAGTAAGGCGGTGGGCCGTCACTGCATGTTCGCTGTAACATTTCTATAGGTCACTGGGCGGCTTATCAACAGACGGGTCCCAGCTCCAATGGGTTCCCTGCTAGGGTTTTCAGGAAAGGGAACAAACATTGAACCGTTTCGTGGTCTCCCTTTCTCATGGGGGTGGACAGGGTCGCCCAGGTGTGGGTCATTGGTCTCTTTGCGTAACCTGTCGCTCATCGATTGTTATTGCACAGAGTGCCCACTTGCAACCTTGATCGTTCATGGCTGACCGCGTTTTTTCGAAGCATGTGCGTTTTGCTGTGAACGGATTCGTCTGCTATGAGCGTTCCTCGGCCGAACCCAACGTTAGAGGTGGCGTTTGCGATCATGAACGTCGTACCGTTGTACCGAGTGCCACAGTAGATGGGTTTTGTTCATCTAGACCCATGCAAGAGGTCTTCATCCTGATACATCAGACTCTTGTTGATGTGACAGCTACGACCAGTGAGCGTTTCCCTCAGGCGGTTAGCTGCTGCTTGTAACCGATGGCGTTCGAGGTGCAGGGCCAGAGCTCGGTAATGCTATCAGGCTGAGTCTGACACGAGCTCTTTCCTTTCTCCTAAACGGACATCATCTTGTCCCACGGCACTTTGTACGACGCGACAGAGTGCGCTCACCAACGGTGGTCAACATACCATCAGGCCAGCGAATGATGAAAACGATGGCTTCGCCATGTAGGCCGGCCTTGAGGTTCAAGCACAGTTTTCAGGGACGTGACCCACTCACCGATTGCTCTCTATATGCAGCGTGACCGGTGCGTATACCGATCCTTGAGTGTCATCGCTCAGAATCTCGACGAGCTCGATGGTCTTTCATATTCAGTAGGGCAAGCTATCGTGATCTACCTTGCCAAAGGTGATCGGTCGAGGTCGGAGGACCTGCGGTGACAACACATCCCGCCACGAGTGAGGTTCTTGTGCGTTTGTGGCCCCAGTGGAACGTCCCTGGCCAATCGCGACGCAAGGACGGTCCACGACTGCCAACAAAAAAGTGGACGGCATTCCCGATGGCCATGGATGCAATATCTTTTCTCGAACGATGTGGTGCTGTGCTGGGTTTGTGGATGATGACGACGCATGGTGTCAGGCGACGCGTTTTCGTCGGGCCCGTTAAAGCTCCTCTGGCAAGACTGAGCGATCTAAACGCGCCCGAATGTAAATCTTCGTGTGATGCACCTTCGCAGGAGATCTTACTCCATCGCGGCGGACGTGTGGCTCCCTTCAAAACGCACCTGAGCGGATCGTTCACGTACCAAGAACAAAAGAGTTCACGCCAGGTATGACGGCGTACGAGAAACGTTCTTGGACGTGTTCATAGGTGTCCTGTACCAAGTGGCGGATCCTTGCATCCACTGGATCCCTGTCTTCCTTCTCTGCGCTCTCTCGCCCGTCGACACCCTGAATGTAGATGTGCCATATCGGCCGAATTCGCCTACACCTATTGTCTTTCTCGTTGACGTCGCTAATCCCAGTAGATTGGCCTGGCTGCGAGGCAACCATCGAGATCAGCATCTCGATGAACGCCACGAAAACGGTCTCGGTGATAGCCATGGAAAGTGGTCTTACCGATTCACCCCGTTCGATGGGCCCATCTTCCAGTGTGAGCCCCTAGAGACAGTGATGCGTTCGGTCATCCGCGCTGTCCATCTTTGGCGAGTCCGCTGGCGTTCCTGATGGGACGCTTTTGTATACAGACGCGTGGCTTTAACTTTGACGCCCGCGGTTGCGAGTTCGGCAACTGCTTTTATTGTCTGTCTTTTCGGGCCCGTCGCACTTTTCGAGGAGGGTGATCGTCGTGGCCCAAGATAGTGCATCTGATGCGCTCACCCGACCCCCCTCTTTTCGGGCATCGTCGTGAAACCGTCGATCTTCAGATTCCGTAGGTTGAAACGGGTCATGGCGACGACCGTCATGGCGAGGAGGAACCCCTGGAGTGACTGAGTTGGCGTTTGCTCGACGCTTCCAGTCCATTCCTCACGTGACAGGTCTGTTCTCACATCACCCACGTCCTTGACTGCTCTTTGTCATCATGACCAATCAGGCCCTGAAGCTGAAGCGCCTTCGCACGAGCAGTGGGACATTTAAGGAGGCTCGCTATCTCTGCGAGTCTGAACGTCTCCAACCTCCACCATGGGATGCGGTTGTAACAAAGTAGTCCCAGACGACGATGCGACCCTGGTCAATGTCGTCAACGAGGCCTACAGCAAGATAAGCCGCGAAGGTGCCGATCAAGCCTGTACGTCAACACAATAGCGCTCGTTCGATCGCTGATTCCAACTGCCAGATGCTGACCGTGTCGCGAGCGCGTTCGGATACTCCTCCGAACAGCTGCAGTCGGTCCCCGCCGAGGCACACATCGGATTGAGCTGTGGAAATCCCGTTGCGACGGCAACGATACGCGAGGTGCGTTGACGATCCCGTGGGCGGTGCGATACCATTGACACGGCTGCGTATGTGCAGGGAGAGACGGTCGTCGATCTCGGTGCGGGAGGGGGCATCGACGTCTTTCTCGCCGCTGACAAAGTGGGTCCGACCGGACAGGTTATCGGGCTGGATAACTCCGACGTGCGTTCGTCCGATAAGCCAGGGTGGGAATCTGTCTGACCTGGACGGAACGTGGGTAGGATATGATTGCCCGGGCGCGACGCAACGCTGCAAACAGAGGCCTCAAGCCACCTCGTGTCGCATTTGTCAAGGCCTCGTTGGCGGAAGACTTGCCGATCGAAAGCAGCTCGGTCGATTGCGTGTTGTCCAATTGTGTGATCAACCTGTTGCCGCTCGCGGGCAAACGCAAGGTGATACAGGAAGTGTACCGTATCCTCAAGCCGGGAGGGCGTGTCGCAATCGATGACGTACGTCGTGACTGGGCCCATCAACGTTCTCATGCGCATACATACGCAGATCATAGCCAAGAAACCATTTCCGGATGCTTTGCGGTCCAATGTAGAACTGTACGTTGGCTGTATCTCCGGTGCCATTCTCCTCGAAGAGTACCAAGGGTTGATGCGGGATGCAGGCTTCCAAGGTGAGCCTGTATGAGCGCTGTCATCGACATTGACGTTGACGTGTTGGCACAGATGTGATATTCACGGAGAATCACAGTGATCTCAATGTCTATGGCCAGACTGGATGCTGTGGGACACCCGCGCCAAGCGATGTTGGGGATCTGAACGAGTGGGCCAGTTGAGTCTAAGCTAGAACCCGCACCAACCAACATTGACACTTCGATCCGACACAGAGGCTTGCCACATCTATGCTGCAAAGAGCGAGGGCGCTTCTGCCAGCTCGGTGCCGGGATCTGCACTCAAAAACTGGTGGGATGCCTACCCGGCTGGGGTGTCGTCTCCGGGCCGGTTGGAGTGTGAAGAGGTTGCGGATCTGATCAGAAACCCGGAACGAGGCGAGAAAGATCTTGTTGTTATTGACGTTAGGGGAGATGATCACACGGTGGGTGTCCTGTGTCGTTCACATTGCTCCGAGTTCACAGACGATCCATCAGGGGGGCCATGTCCGCGGCAGCGTGCAACGACCGGCTCAGACGTTCTATGATCGTCTACCCGAGTTTTACGAGGAACACAAGGATACGACACGAGTGGTCTTTTACTGCAACACGAGCAACGGTCGAGGGCCACGGTGTGCCAGATGGTACTTGCAGATGACTCTTTGATGTTTGATTCACTCATGTGCACCTAGGTACCAAGATTACTTGGATCAACAAGGCAACACCAAGTCAAAGGCATTCATAATGACGGGCGGTGTGAAGAAATGGGTGTCGTTGTACAAGGAACAGAAGGACCTGGTGGATTTTGACTAGGAATAAATAGTGGGTCTTAAAGTAGTCCTATTTGCAAGTTCATTGATTATATTCAGTGGGACTCATGGTGGCTATTTTGGGGCCATGTTCTGCCTATGATCTGAATGGTCTGGAAGTGCATAGAAACTGTCATTCCAAGTCAATCTAATAAAGTGTTGTGGAATAAAAGTATGTTGTGGAGTCAGAATCTTATGGCTGTCTTTGCATTACATCTCAATGCTCTGCATGACTGTGGGTCCTAGCCAACCAGCCTATTTTGAAGGCTGGAAAGACTTGAACAAGCAATGAAAAATAGCAAAGTACTATAGTGACTTGTATATTTTAATTAAATAACTTCTGAAATGCAAACAAATATCAACAAAGTTTCAGTGTATGAGTAAATATATTTACTTAGGGCTAACTATTGGTTAAAAATTATGTAATTCAGACCAGAAACCATTATAAATTTAATTACTTAGTTCATTTGGGAGAAGAGATGAAGGTACAGCCTTTTACAACATATATAGAGGTGAAGTAATATAAGATCAGGGCTACCCAGTGTTAGGAGTTGATTGAAAGTATATCTAGAAGGATTAGGAATGACAAAATATGGACCATTCTAGAAGATATTCTGGACATCCAGACCTCTGGACAGGCATTCTGGATGGTTCCCCTCACACAGAATCCAAGGCACACAACTCCAGGTTGTGGATATGGCATCACTTACATATAGTAGGGTCTCAGGACCATTTCTTTGTTCTTTGCATCTTTTTCATTTGTCCCCTCACTCTGTACTTGGGTTGAAGTATGAGCATCTCTTGTCCCATACTATATATACCTTTGTTCCATATGTGGTACTTCAGTTGTTTTCACCCATCTGGCAACAGGTGAAGTAAGCTCTCTTATACTTAACATTATTCCACTTCTAATATAACATAGCTCTGGATTGCTCCAGACTTACTAGCTGTGCTGTTCTAGATCCCAGAAATTTTGTCAAGGGAAGTTATCTAGGCTAAAAGAGAGTATACTTTATATTAATTTATATTTTTTTGATATGTTGTCAGAAATGACAACTCTGAACTCCTTTAGGCACTTCTGTCCAACTCCTGGCACTCTGCAAAAGTTGTTGGACCAGAGATTAGACATAGTCAGTCACACTGATCCTATAACTGGCATGTATCAGGTACTTATGTATATAGCTCCTTTATTCCCTTTTGGTTATAGTCCCTTTTTAGTTTATTCCTTAAATTCTGTATTTGTTCCTTTTCATCTCTCTAGTGTTATATTTGATCCCAAAGGGTCAAGTGGAGACTTGGCTAGGATCCATGAAATGAGAATTCAGTCAGCCTGTTGCCACTAAGGGATAAGTGACAAGGATCAATCCTAGCTAGATGGCTAGATGAGAGACTGCCTGTTGAAGCAGGTGGACCAAGGACAGGCCCTTGTTGTTGGGATTAGACACAGGTAAAGAGCAAAAGCACTCACTCAAGTGTAGAGTGGAGACATGTGAAAAGGAAAAGACAAGATATAACTTGCCAAGTAGATCTAAGCTAAGGGACATGCTATACTACTAGGTGGTTTATGTACACAAATGAAGGGTGATGAGTAAGTATATAGAAACCCAAAGAATCAGAAAGAACAAATGTGCTGACTGATTTTTAAGTTAGTAAATAAATGACAGAAAGGGAGCAATAGGTAAGCATAGAATGTCAGACAACATGAAGGAACAAATGATCATGTGGTCATAGGAACTACAAGTCTAGCTAAAGAGAACTAGATGAGTTAAGTTCAAAAGGAAAAAAAAAGTGGATAACATTAATACAGTGACTTCCAAAACTATTGCAATATTTGGTGAATTTTCATTGTCTAAGATATAGGGCATGACAGTGTGGGAATCATGCTTAGTCATAGTGGGACTAAATATAGTGCATGCTCTTGGCTACATGATTGCCCCCTATGTCATGTGATTTGGCTTAGTGGCTGTGAAGATATGCCAATTTCAAAACAGCAATACCATTGCAATAGTTTTGCACCTTTTATTAAAAATATGAAATCCCATTGAAATCACATGATAATCTGGTAATGTTTGGTTATATAAATAAAGATAAACATATAAATAGTATATCTGAGTTTGAAATAGCTCTCACACATCTTTATTTCCAATCACATTATCATGAGATCTATTTCTCTTACTTAATAGAATACCATTCTCTTTATGCTTAATGCTGGTCACTCTCTTTCAGCCATTGCATCTGCAACTTATCTCTATGCTTCTACCATCTCCAGACCTCACTCCAGGAAATGTTCTGAGCTTCAGAAATCTATTAGAGATCATCCATCCAAGCTTTCCTCTGCTAATATTCATTATGGCATTCATCTTATTTCTTCTGGAAAGGCAGAGAATGCTGTTCAGGTGACCAAGGCTCTTACCAATATTGTCAATACACCTCTCTTCACCACCACAGTACACTAGCACTTGAAGAAGGCTGGTATAAAGGCTATGGTCAAGTCAAAACATCCTCTTTTTTCAGCAAAGCATTGCAAAGGTCATCTGAATTTTGCCTATGCTTATAAGGATTGAACTGTGGGGAAGATTGGAAGAAGATGATATGGTCTGATGAATCTAAAATTAACCACCTAGGGTCAGATGGGCACAAATAGGCATGGAAAAAGGCAGGTGAGAGGCTCAGTGATAGAGTGGTGCAAGGAACAGTCAAGTTTGGAGGTGATTCCTTAATTATGTGGGGCTGTATGACTTGGCAGGGAGTTGGCTATGCTGCCAAGATTGATAGTAGGATGGATGGAGACCTTTACCTTCAAATTTTGAAAGATGAACTCCTGAATACCCTGGAGCATTATGGTCTTAATTCTTGTGACATCATCTTTTAGCAGGACAATAATCCTAAGCATACCTGCAGAAAGGTCAAGGAGTGGCTGGAAGAGCAGGATTTCAGGACTATGATATGGCCTGCACAGTCTCCTGACCTAAACCCCATTAAATATCTATGGAATTATCTGAAAAGAAGGCTAGCAGATCATGAAGACCCTCCTACTGGAATTTGTGCATTGTAGGAAAGAGTTCAGGAGGATTGGGAGGAAATACCACCTAAGGAGTGTCAGAAGTTGATTGAGAGTATGCCTAGGAGGGTTGAGGCAGTACTCAAGGCAAAAGGAGGCTATACCAAGTACTAATACATTCAAAATAGCAAAAGGTGCAAAACTATTGCAATGGTACTGCTGTTTTGAAATTGGTATATCTTCACAGCCACTGAGCCAAATCACATGACATAGGGGGCAATCATGTAGTCAAGAGCATGCACTATATTTGGTTCCACTATGACTAAGCATGATTCCCACACTGTCATGCTCTATGTCTTAGACAATAAAAATTCATTAAACATTGCAATAGTTTTAGAAGTCATTATAAATCATAATATTTAGAGATCATTTACTCTGCTTCAGAGTAATTGTGCTTGCTGTTGAATAGGCATACTTCTAGCTACAGAGATTAAGCTAGTAGGACTTAAGTAAGCACTGCTGATTGGTTAATACTTTCACACAAGATAGTGGTAGTGGATCAAGAAAGGAATTGAACTCAGATGACTAAATCTCAATGTAAGTACAGCTGATGTAATAAGTAATCTACTGTACACTACTATAGAACAGAGCTGGAACAAGTCTTAGCTCATTCAACACTTGCATCTTTTTCCACTTTATATATTTGCTCTCACCTTACTTCTGGACTTTTCTCAGCTATTCTTGCTTTCTCTTGGGTAACAGCGAAGTTGAATTCTTATCATGTTACATTACTACTATTTTTAATTAGTGTAATGGGCATTACTGCCCTTTTTTTCATTATTGTCCAATGTGAAGTATGATACTCTATGTAGGACATTTAATCTTTATCTGGTCAACTGGTAAGATATATGTATAGTGAGCAACAAAACTGTTCCAATAACTAACCCTAGCATAGTGCAGAAGTGTATCACAAGTATCTGTGAGGATTTCACTTAGCATTGGTAATAACAAATAATATATGAACCCTTGACTACAAATCAGTCCTTGGGCCATGTGATTTGGCCAGAAATAGTGGAGATATGACTATATTAAATCACTTGGATTATTAGAATGATTTTGTTACTATTATATTGAAATGTGGAACTCATATATATATATTGTAGTAGGATATTGAGTCATATAATTTATAAACAGTCTAACATAATGTAAACACAGTCAAACATGATCACTTTTATCACTTCATTCATTATGAAATCCCTTTTCACTGATCAAATCAACTAAGTTATTACTTTCTTAGAATTGAGTCAAACAACTTATCAGATCTCTGCTTCTCCTGGATTCAGTAATTCCATTATAAGTTACATTCACATAGAACACTGTCCCAACCTTCCTAAAGCCATTGGTGGTTTTCTATCATTTCTCCCACTGATATACAACATGCTATTCAACTTCTTAGTACTAGAAAGGCTGAGAATGCTGTCCACTCACCAAGACTCTTCAGGATCTCAAGAACCATTCAATCTCTTCCCAGACCATCCATTATCACTTAAGGAAAGCTGGTATAAAGGCTGTTATACAGTGAGGTGCAAAACTGTTACAATATCTACCTTTAAAACATGGTACATACTTTTGGCTATGATTTTGTCCCCAGGGTCATGTGATTTTGTTTAGTGGCTGTGAAAATATACCCATTTTAAAATGACAATACCATTGCAACAATTTTGCATCTTCTAATATCCCAGATATATTAGTACTTGGCATAACCTCCTTTTGCCCTGATCACTGCCTCAATCCTTCTAGGCATGCTCTCTATCAACTTATAACACTTCTTCACTGGTATCCCCTCCCATTCCATCTCAACTCTGTTCTACAACTTATGAATCCTTTTAGGTGGGGCTTTCTGATCTACAAATCTCCTTTTGAGATAACTCCAGGGGTGCTTAATGGGATTTGGGTTGGGAGACTGTGCAGGCCATACCATAATTCTAAAATCCTGTTCATCAAGCCAATCCTTGATCTTCTTGCAGGTATGCTTGGGATCATTGTTCTGCTGAAAGATGATGTCAGGATGGTTAAGATCATAAAAATTTAGAGAATCTAGCAGTTCTTCCTTCAAAATCTGAAGGTAAAGATCACCATCCATCCTACCATCAATCTTGGCAGCATAGCCAATTCCTTTCCAAGTCATGCACCCCCACATCATCAGAGATTCTTTTCCAAACTTGACTGTTTCCTGTATCAGCCTATCATTAAGCCCTTCTCCTGCCTTTTTCCACACCCTCTTGTGCCCATCTGACCCTAGGTGATTGATTTTGTTTTATCAGACCACACTACCTTTTTCCAATTCTCTAGAGTCCAGTATTTATGACTATAAGCAAAATTCAAGTGAGCCTTGTGATGTCTAGCTAAAAGAAGAGGGCATTTGGTCTTAATCACAGCCTTCATACCTGTTTTCTTCAGCTCCCTGCATACTGTGGAGGTGAAGAGAGGCTGGTTGACTATATTGGTGAGTTCCTTGGTCACCTGAAAAGCATTTTCTGCCCTTTCAGAGGAAATAAGACAAATAGCATGGTGAACATTGGTAACAGAAAGTTTAGATGGGTGATCCCCAGTGAAAAGTGGTTATGACCACATATGTTACTACATGTATTTGTCTGTATTTATCTGCTGAGGTATGTGTCCATCTGAATATCGACTCAAATCGCACATTGCATTACCCATCACGATCTGGATGCGCTTGCCAGTGAGTGCAAGATGGCAATGTTGCATTTTTGCCAGGAACCCTTTGGTTATATGGAGCAATGCAATGTTACATCTTGCCAACCACAATATATGCACTGTACAACGTTCTCCCTCACTCACATGGACACTAGGCCTGTAGGCCAGAAATTCAACTGTATCTGCTCCAATTATAATTTTGGTCATCCTCATATTGTTTCTAGCGCCACTTGGTACCATCATATTCAAGAATCTGCCTCTGAAGAGGAGCGCCAACGAATCCATGCCACTACAGTGACTCACAAAATTGTCCCAATGTTTCGCATATTTTGATTGTTTATTAAATAACTTCTGAACACAAACAGATATCAACAAAGTGTCAGTGTATGAATGGAACTACCGACTCAGGGCTAACTACCGGTAAAAGAATTATGTAATTCGGATCAGAAACCATGGAGATATATACAATTCAAAACTGACACTCATTGGGACAATTATGTGAGTGTGTTTCAAAAACATAGTAAACTG
>JBBPMX010000597.1:0-11258 GCA_038090515.1 Pulveroboletus cf. viridisquamosus
CTCCGTTTCTGTACCTCAGTACGAATATCAAACCAGTCACCTCCTGTCTCTCGTCCGATTCCCTTCTCTCTCCCTTCTCTCTCCTTCCCTCCTATGAAATACGAGGACAGAGTCTAGGCAAGGGCACGACACACAAGTCCTGTGCCAATGTCCTCCTAGGTACCCCCTTGTCGCTCCGAACTCCATTCGTCCGTCCTACGAACTTCGTACACTAACCCTCGGAACTCCGATCGGACTTGAGTCCGGAGGAACCGGACTTGACACTGTGCCATAATACAAACAGCAGGACATATTTTCTGCATGATGACATATACAGTAGGACATTATTGTGAGAAGACCAACTGGACTCACAAAAAAAACATCTACAGCATAATAATATCAGTCCTAAACAGAAATGATCAAGCATCAGACTCATTGGAAGATTGTATCACTTACCCAACAAAGTGAGAGAACTACTATGAGGTTATTTGTGATTGCCCAACAAGCAAAGTGACCAACAATCCAAGTTTCTAAGCTATCTGACATTGTTGACAAGTGTTATGATTTATCCCATTCACTTACTTTTCTTTTGGACTTATTTATCCTCACTTAGTTCTCATTACGCTAAGCTTGTGATCCCCTCAATCATGTACCCGTTTGTTCTCCCATTTTCCAGAATGTTCCTTGCTTACCAACCAAGGTCATTTTGCTATTGGCTTGCTGACTCAATGATCAGTCAGCCATTTGTTCTTCCTTATTCTTCGTGTTTCCATATGATTACTCAGCTTCCCTCATTCTCATATATAAACCCCAAGTCGCTCACATGTACCCTAGCTTAGACCTACTTGGCATACACTATCCTAACTCCCCTCTTCGTGTGTCTTCACTCTTCACTTGAGTGAGTGCTTTAGCTCTTCTCTGTGTCCTATCCTAATCACAAGGGATTGTCCTTGGTCCACCTGTTTCACCAGGAAGTCTATCGTCTGGCATCACCAGGATGAGCCTTTGACCTTGCCGCCTGCAAGGTACCCCCTTGTCCTTGTATCTTAGGACCTTCGCCAAGTTCATGCTAGACCCTTCAGGATCAAGTGTAACAAAAGGTCTAAGCTCTCCTGCTGCAGTTAGCACCGCCTAAACTGCCACCATATCTTGACAAAACCCCCCCAGCCTTGCTGACAGGATCTTCAGACCTACCAGAGAACACCCACCCATCAATTCGGAACCTGAACCCCAATTTTCCGAGGAAGAACACCCCCCGTCATCACCAGATCTCCACGTTACTTCTCCTCAAGAATAACATGAGGATCAAGCCCTCACCACCCTTTTCTCTGAAGGGATATCCATCCCTAGAGAGCCAACTCCACCATCTCCTACTCCCATAGCCACCCACCAAACCCTTCCCAGAGCTCTCGCCAATGCAGAACATCGGGCAAGAACAACCCGAGTCCAAACCCCTGTATGAAACCCACTCCCACTGTTCACTCCCCCACCAATGACTGCCAAACCTACTGAGCTCCACCTTGGGAAACCAGATGACTATGACAGCTCCTATGAGAAAGCCATCCCATGGCTGTTACACTTGATCCCAAAGGATGGAGTGTGGACTTGGCAAAGGTCCTATGGTACTGAGACAAGGGGGTATCTTGCCAGTAGCAAGATCAGAGGTTCGTCCTGGTGATACCAGACGATGGACTTCCTGGTGAAACGGGTGAACCAAGGATAAACCCTTGTGATTGGGTTGAGATGCAGGGAGAGCGAAAGTGCTCACTCAAGTGTAGAGCAAAGACATACAAAGAGGAAAGTTAGGATGTTATATGCCAAGTAGGTCTAAGCTGGAATACAGAAAGCTACTTGGGGTTTATATATGAGGACAAGGGGAAGCTGAGTAATCATATGGAAAAAGAGGAAACATGAAAGAACAACGGCTGACTGATTGTTGAGTCAGTGAGCCAATGGCTAAATGAGCTTACTTAGTAAGCAAAGAACATTCTAGAAAACAGAGGAAGGATTGGGTGTGTGATGAAGGGAACTACGAGCTTAGTGTGAAGAGAACTAAGTGAGGAGAGATAAGTCTGACAAAAGAAAAGAACATAGTGATAAATTGTAACATTACCCCCAGTTTAGGGTGTTGAGTCCACGATGAAGACTAGAATTCACCATATGAGGGGCCCAGAGAGCCTGTAATATTACCCCACCCGACCTTGTCAATGACGTCCTCAATGTTGGCCGATTTGGGAGAAGGTGCACAAGGTGCAGGGACTGGGATGGGATGGTGTGAGTGCCTTTGGCGGCATGGGTGGTGGCTTGGCAGTGATGGTGGAAAGTGGGAGAAATGATGGGAGTGATGGGAGGAAGAAGAAGAAGAAGACAAAGACGGTGGGGGCAACCGATAAGAGACTCATTCAGGGCAGAGGTATTGGGGGTGTCCGGGTTGTCTAACCTTACAGGTGGGACAGACGTAGAGGAGGCAATGAACTTGCCAATGCCCGAGGATATGGCATTTGTGACAGGCGTCCTTGTAGCAGGGGTGGTCTCGCAGGAGGGGAAAAAGGTGCTCATGCCAGAGGTCCTCTTCTTCCCAGGGGATATGTCCATTGGGGCTAGTGGTGATGGTGTCGTTGGAGTCTAATTGTGCACAGGTTATGAAGGGGATGTATTCTCCTTGATCTTCCTTCCTAGCTCATAAAGAGGAGTAAGCAATGTTGGCCATATACCTGTCTAATTCCTCAAGCCAATCTCCAAGGTCCAATTGGTAGGCCAGTCCTCCCAGGGCAGCTGTTCCAAGTTCCTGAACAGAGAGTAAGGCTGACCGTTGCATAGTATATTCTGGGAGGTGAAGTCTCTGAATAATGGCAGGAATTCTAGCCAGCTGGTTGTATGCCTGGGTCAGATATAAGAGGGGTGATCCTGGCTGGAGGTGGCAATCAATGGGCATGGTGAGACAAGAGTTAGTCAGATGCGCCTGAAGGATGGTATGATACTCTTCGTCGGGGTAGCCTTCTCTAAACCTGTAGGTGTGGAATGGGAGGTCAGGTTCCACAGGGAAGGTTTCCTCATTGTCACAATCAGGGGCAATATATCCTGTGAGATCTTCCTAGCTGAAGGAGATAATACGGTCACCTCAGGTGGGTAGAGGGTGAGGGGTGTCAACATGGTGAGGGGGTATTTCAATTGGGGTGGCAAAGTAGGAGTTGCCAGAGGAAGTGGACCCCAGTGGGGGCAATAAGGTTATTGACAATTCAGTGGAGAGGCTGCTAGAAAAAGCATCGACAGCAGTGTCAGGTGGAAGAAGTATCAGAATAGATGATTCAGTGCTTGTAGCAGGGGATGGAGGTGATGCCATCCGCTGATCATCAACTGGAGGACTCTGGCTAGGTCATCTGGTGATAGTTCCCATAGGGACGAGGGGGGAGGTGACATGAAGGTGAGAGGTGATGGAGTCAATGGACATGGTGCATATGATTTTCGTGGAGATGGATGGATGAGACTGGGGGAAGACCTTTGGGTGGAGGCATTTATAAGCATTGAGGGTGGTCTTGGCATTAGTCAGGTCTGATTCGTCTTGCCAAGAATCTTTGTCAGTGGTGTAACCCTTCCACCTAATCAAGAATTGCTGGTGAGTTGGAGTTCCTTTGTGCCGTATGATCTTTTCTACTTCATATTCTTCTTCTCCTTCTATTAACTCTGGAGGTGGGGCCAGGTAGTTTGGGCTGTGAATGTCGTTTTCACGATAGGATGATAAGAGAGAAATGTGGAACACAGGGTGGATTTTCCACATTTTGGGGAGGCGAAGGCAATAAGAGATGGGAGATAAGACATCTTTGATTGTGAAGGGTCCTTCCCATTTAGGGGCAAATTTAGGGGAGGTGAGGGAATGTTTTAAATTCCATGCTTCTAACCAGACCTTATCACCATGTTTCCAGGGGGTGAACCCATGTGTATTTCGTGATTTCATGACTTGGCGCACGAGCTCATGGGATGCCAAGGCTTCATCACAAAAGCGGAAGAGCATATCTAGTCTGGTCCTGATAGCAGGTAGTGGGGTTTCCACAATGATCGTGGGTAATGGTTTGGGTTTATATCCCATCATGAGGAAGAATGGGGATTGGTTGGTGATGGAGTGGGGGCGGTGGTTATGTGCAAATTCAGCCATGGGGATGTGGTCTGCCCATTCAGTGGGGTTTTGGTGGCAAAATAGACAGAGGTAGGTTTCGATCTCTTGGTTTACTCGTTCAGTTTCACCATCGGTTTGTGGGTGGTAGGCAGTGGAGAGGGCAAGTTGGTATCCGATGAGTTTAGCTAGGGATTTGGCAAATTCCAAGGCAAATTGTGGGCCATGATCGGAAATAATTTTGTTGTAGAGTCCAAACTGGGTGTACACCTTGTGGAAGAAAAGGTGGGTGATTCCTTCTGCTGTGACAGTCTTTCGAGTAGGGCATAAAATTACCCTCTTCATAAGCCCATGGTTGACCACGACCAAGAGACTATCAAAGCAAGAGGACTCTGGGAGGTCTGTGATGAGGTTGCAGGAGACCTTTTGGAAGGGGCGAGTGCAGGAAGAGGAGATGGGGGTGAGCAGAGCAACGGTGGGGTGTGTGTTTGCTTTCATCTGCTGGCAGGGACTGCAACCCTCAATGAAGCGGCAGACAAAGGAGGCAAGACCAGGCCACCAGTAGTCACAGGAGATGGCGGAGGGTGTCGGGAACATAAATGCAGCCCTGATAAGTAAGGATGCTGGTGTCAAAGGACCAATCAGACAGGTGGGAGTGAAATTTGGAGGTGACGGATCCTTCAAGAGTGTGGAGGGCATCGGTGACAACAGGGTTGGAAGGGGAGGAGGCAGCAACCTTGGCAGCAAGGTCCATATAGATGAGTTTGACGAAGACATTATCAGGGAGGAGGACAACATCTTCATTGCTGGCATTGTTGGAGGATACGAAGTCAGGCCGGCAGGACAAGGCATCCAGGGCAGAGAGGGCAGAACCAGGGACATGGGTGAACTTTAGGTCAAAGTCAGCGAGGTCCAAGAGCCAGTGGGCTTGCTGGCAAGTGAGCTTGTGAGGTTCATGGAAGTAGGTGAGGTTTTTGTGGTCCATGAGGACAGAGACCACAAAAGGGGAGCCATGGAGATGGTGGCGCCATGCTTTGAGTGCGCGGATGACAGCAAGAAGCTCGCGATCATAGATGTCATAGTTCCGCTCTGCAGAGCAGAAGGACTGGGAGAGGTAGGCACATGGCTTGAGGTCACCATTACCATCGGGTTGGAGAAGAACACCACCTGTCGCCCATTTCAAGGTGTCAGTAGTGATAGAGAATGGTTTGGTGGGGTCAGGTAGAAGTAACATGGGTGCAGAGGTGAAGGTTGTCTTCAAAGAGATGAAGGCATCAGCGCATGCAGGGGACCATTCCCAGGGGTGGTCCTTCTTGGTGAGGTCAAGAAGGGGGTGAGCAATGGTGGAGTAATCCAGGATGAATCATCGATAGAAGTTGGCGAAGCCAAGGAAGGATCGGACATCCTTGACTTTCAGGGGGGTTGGCCAATCAGTGATCCCTGCAAGCTTAACAGGGTCCATGGCAAGTTCTCCAGGTCTGACTACCATGCCGAGGTATTCAACTTCGGTGGTGGCAAAGTTGCACTTTTCCAATTTAAGATGTAAGTCAAGTTCGGTCATCCGCTGGAGGATGCGGCAGGTGCATTTGACATGAGTCCTCTTGTCTGGTGAGAAGATGAGGAGGTCATCCATGTAAATGACAAGCCATCCCTTGGCAATGAGGTCATGGAAGGAATCATTCATAAAGCATTGGAAGGTGGCAGGGGAGTTTGTTAGCCTGAAGAACATAACAGTGGGTTTGAATAGGCCTTTGTGAGTGAGGAAGGCAGCCTTCCAGCAGTCAGATTCCTTGATCCTGACATTGTTGTACCCCCAGTGGACATTGAACTTGGTGAATATTTCGGCTCCTTGGAGTCGTTCGATGAGATCAGAAATAAGAGGAAGGGGGTAGGTATCCTGAACTGTGTGTTTGTTGAGATATCAGTAGTCTTGACAAGGGCGTAGTTTTCTGTCCTTTTTGTTGATGAAGAAGAAAGGGGATGACTGAGGGGATTTCGAGGGGCGAATCTTTCCTGCGCAAAGGTTTTCCTTGAGGAAATCTTCAGAGGCCTTCTTTTCGGCTTCAGTAAGGGGGTAGAGTTTTGCTGATCATGGTTTAAATGCTTCGTTGAGCTCAATGGGGTGGTCGTAAGGGCGAGAGGGAGGGAGGTGGTCGATGGACTCCTTGGAAAACATGGATGCGAAGTCTGCAAATTTGGGGGGGAGATGTACTTCCTTCTTCTCAGCAAGAGCTTCGATGGCGAGGTCCATCACAGTGGTAAGACATTTGACAATGACTTCGTCCTCCCATGCTTTCCACTCCTTATAAGTCAGCCACCTATGTCCTCCCCAATCTTGGAGGTAATCAAACAGAGTACTATCCTAGTCCTGTTTGACTTGGACATGACAAATCTGAACCGGGTCTGGGATATTTGCAACTTTGGCTGCATATTCCATGAGCCACTTTGTTTCTGAGGGGGATTCAGTGGGTTTGACAGGTAATAAGGTATCAGAGATGGGGAGGAGGAGTGTACAGGTTGACCAGTCGATGAGTGGGTTGGCTTCTTGTAGCCAGGGCATTCTGAGGATGAAAGGGTCATCTCCGCAGTGCATGACATGGAAAGTTTCAGAGTAGGAGAGGCCTTCAACAACAAAGGATAGGGTGACAGAGAATTTAATTGGACCCCCTTTGTTCGGGGTGTCGTCTGCATTCCAAACTGGAATGGGTTTTGAGAGTCTGGTGAGTGGGATGTGGTGTTTCTTGACGAATCCCCAATCTATACAGGATTGGGTGGTTCCAGAATCTACAAGGGCATGAGTTTTGATGACTTTCAGACCAGTAGCGAAGGTAATCGGGATTCATATTGCTCGGGGATCTTTAGCTACTAGTATATGGTGATTAGAGGAGGAAACATGTGTCAGGGGCATTTCTCCCTTCAAAAACCCTTGCCCCATCCGGAGAAGATTACCCTTTTAACAGTTTCTTCAGGGGGGTCTTCTTCATCTTCATCATCAGGGACAGGTTCAAGTTTAGGAAGTGAGGGGGTTTTGACAACCTTTTTGATGGAGGTTTTCTTCTTTCCTGGTGTTGGGAAGGTGGGGCAGGCATTGGACATATGCCCAGGTTGGCAACAGCAGAAACAGAGTTTCATCATCATGCATCGCTTCCACTCTTCTGGGGTTAACTTGCCAATCCTGACAACATTCACATCCATGGCGTCTGGGTCCTTTGCAGAGGCAGTGGAAGATGCAGCAGGTCAGAAGTAGTTATACATTCCTTTCTGCTTATAGGCATTAGCTCGCTCCCACTGGATAATGAAGTGGATGGCTTTCTTGTATCATTCTTCAATGGTAACTGGAGGGGTATCCATGGAAAAGATGCATTGATGAAGGGAGTTCAGTATCCTGGCAGCAAAGAAGTTGGTGAGGATAATGTCATCTTCAAGGGTACTGAGAGAGACTTGGTTCTTGAACTCTGAGATGTAACCATTGATATCGGAGAGCTTCAAGATGTGAGTATCCTGCATCCATCTGACCGCCTTTGCAATAGTATCTAAAACCTTCTATGAACTTCTTGTACATTCTGAATCTGTTAGTGGGATCGGCAAGTTTCTGAGTCCAGAAGGTGTTGGCCCAGGTGGCTGCAGATCCACTTCTCATGAATGAGAGGGTGAATGCAATTTTCTTTGCATTGGTGTTGTAGAGATCCTTGTTAGTAATGAGGTAAAATTGGACAGAGTTAAGCCATGGGATGGCTTTCTCATAGGAGCTGTCATAGTCATCTGGTTTCCCAAGGTGAAGCTCAGTAGGTTTGGTGGTCATTGGTGGGGAAGTAAATGGTAGGGGCGAGTTTCATACAGGAGGTTGAACTCAGGTGGTTCTTGCCTGATGTTCTGTGTTGGTGAGGGCTCTGGGGAGAGTTTGGTGGGTTGCTATGGGAGTGGGAGACAGTGGGGTTGGCTCTCTAGGGATGGATATTCCTTCAGAGAAAAGGGCAGTAAAGGCGTGATCTTCATGTTGTTCTTGAGGAGAAGTAACGTGGAGGTCTGGTAATGATGGTGGGTGTTCTTCCTCAGAAGATTGGGGTTCGGGTTCAGAATTGATGATGGTCATTCTCTGCTAGGTCTGAAGATCCTATCAGCAAGGCTGGGGGGGTTTTGTCAAGATATGGTGGTGGTTTAGGCAGTGCTAACCGCAGCAGGAGAGCTTAGACCTTTTGTTACGCTTGATCCTGAAGGGTTGAGCATGGACTTGGTGAAGGTCCTATGGTACTGAGACAAGGGGGTATCTTGCCAGTAGCAAGATCAGAGGTTCATCCTGGTGATACCAGATGATGGACTTCCCAGTGAAACAGGTGGACCGAGGACAAACCCTTGTAATTGGGTTGGGACATAGGGAGAGCAAAAGCACTCACTCAAGTGTAGAGTGAAGACATACAAAGAGGAAAGTTAAGATGTTATATGCCAAGTAGGTCTAAGCTGGAGTACAGGGAAGCTACTTGGGGTTTATATATGAGGATGAGGGGAAGCTGAGTAATCATATGGAAAAAGAGGGAACATGAAAGAACAACGGCTGACTGATTGTTGAGTCAGTGAGCCAATGGCTAAATGAGCTTACTTAGTAAGCAAAGAACATTCTAGAAAACAGAGGAAGGATCAGGTACGTGATGAAGGGAACTACGAGCTTAGTGTGAAGAGAACTAAGCAAGGAGAGATAAGTCCAACAAAAGAAAAGAACATAGTGATAAATCATAACACTTGGCTTCATCTTATGTAGTGTGCCTGTTACACTTGATCCCGAAGGGTCTAGTGTGAACTTGGTGAAGGTCCTAAAGGACAGAGACAAGGGGGTATCTTGCAGGTAGCAAGACTAAGGATTTGTCCTGGGGATTCCAGACAAGGGACTTCCCGGTGAAACAGGTGGGTCGAAGACAATCCCTTGTAATCGGGATGAGACATGGGGGAGAGCTAAAGCGCTCACTCAAGTGTAGAGCAGAGACACACAAAGAGGGGAGTCTAGGATAGTATATGCCAAGTAGGTCTAAACTGTGGTACAGGGGAACTACTCGGGTTTATATATGAGGACGAGGTGAAGCTGAGTAATCATATAGAAAGGAAAAGAATATGAAAGAACAACGGCTGACTGATCGTTGAGTCAGTGAACCAATAGCTAAACGAGCTCACTGAGTAAGCGAGGAACATTCTAGAAAGCAGAAGAAGACTCAGATATGTGATAGGAGGAACTACGAGCTTAGTATGAAGAGAACTAAGTGAGGAGAGATAAGTCCAACAAAAGGAAAAGAGTACAATGATAAATCATAACAGTGCCCTTGTCACAAGTCTGGGTTGTCCTGTAATTTCAGAAAACAGAGAAGGGTTGGATCAACCTTGTTGCAAGCAACAGAGGTTGAGGGCAGGTCAGATAAGATTCTGGAGACTCAAGGGGGTCAGAGGGTCAGGGACCAGAGAGTTTAAGATGATATTCAAACTAGGGTATCTACAACAGAAATATGGAGACTTATATACAGATGTAAAACATAGGTATTAGGCAGAGTCCAGAGGATGGATGCTAAATATACCAGAGCTGTGTTTCTAAGTGGAGCACAGGAATGAAGGATGGACAGAAGTGAAGTGAAGCTAGTGGCTATGTACTGTAAGTGAAGAATGGAATATAGTATAGAGAACAAGAAAGACTAAATATAGTATACCTGGATTGTCAGAGATGCAGACTCATCAATAATGCACTGGAAGTTGCAGGAGATGGCTCTGGAGTTGAGTCTGGAGTTTGTTATGCTTGATCCTGAAGGGTTGAGCATAAACTTGGCTGAAGGTCTCAAGGATGAAGATAAGAGAGCACCTGGCAGGTAGCAAGGCCAAGGGTTTGTCCTAGTGAGAACTAGACAAGAAACTACATGGTAAAGTGGGTGAACCAAGGACAATCCCTTGTTATCAGGATAGGATGCAGATACAAGCAAAAGTGCTTACTCAAGTGTAGAGCAAAGACACAAGAATAGGAAAGAGATATATAGTTGAAGTTCTCATAATGCATAATGTCAGGAAGGTTCTCCCAGTGATGTATTATTAGATAGATGCAATTCTAGTTAGTGTGATGTGACATGTCACTTTGTGACTGCTGTGACTTCCTGCTGAACCACTGACTCAGTGTGGGTTATTGCAATGCTGCCTGCTCCTGCTTTCAGATCTTTATTCTGAACTTTCACAATTGCTGACATAATTCCAAGGATATCTCCTCACTCCCATGACTAAGGCAAACTTGCTCCATCTGCTCACACAGTTGGATTATGTCTCCAAGGCCCATATTAACTCCATCATCTGTGTTCTCTTCTTTATCTGACTCAACCTTCACAGTGTTGCCCTGCTTGACAGCCATCTCATGATTGACTTGCACAACAATCTCTTCATTTCCAGCTTTAAACTGGTGAGTAGATTCTCCAATTTTCTTCTCTTTGATGGGGTTTAACATTTCCTCTAGTGTCAGTGTGGTCCCAATGATGTGCTTGCATCGTCTGAGGTTCTTAACAGTATTGACCAAGTCAAGTTTGGTTTCAACAAGCTGTGGAAGAGTTGGTCAGTCTGGGACTGTCAATCCTTGTGATGATGTGGCCTGTGTACTGATTTGATCGATTTGACAGCCAAATAACTCATTTGTAATTTTATTCAGCTCCTGTAAAGCCTCTGAAACATCATTTTCAGCACCTAGGACAATGTCAAGGATAGGTGATCACTTTTCGGGAATAAATCAGGCACCAAGAACTGATTTAAGATTGTTATGTACTCTCTCTATGATATCACCATTTCATTTTGACCATATCTCTATGGCCTGTCAACCAAATCACATGATATATGGGGCAATATTGTAGCCAAGGGTATATACTATTTATAACTCCACCAAAGCTAAGTGGGATTCCCACAGTATCTGGCAGTATATATTACAAATCCCCTTGCACCTAACTATTTTCCACACCTTTCTTTACCATATTCCTTCCATCCTCATGCTCCTTAAGTCACATGATCAGTCATGTGATAAGTCCAGACCCTTATATCATCCATGATATTATGCCTCAAGGGTTGCATATATATGTAGACTATCTTAGATCCCTTCTCAACCAGATCTCTGACAGAACCTATTTATTTCTGTTCCTTATTATTTCCCCTATCTTATCTTATC
>JBBPMX010000598.1:0-11255 GCA_038090515.1 Pulveroboletus cf. viridisquamosus
ATCAAGTAGTCAATCTCACTCAGGGGTGATGTGATGAGTAGTGCTGGAGTCATATAGGTCAATGTGGCAGGCTCGTTTCTGGTCGTCGCTGGCTTCCATAGCATGGTCATCTGTGACAAAGGAGGTCTCGATTGGGTTTGTGGTGTCATCCTCCGTGTTCCCATGAGGGTCATCCTCATCGGTGACAGAAAACCAATCGTCATCGTCATCGAGATTCTGGGAGGGTTCATCGTCGCTGGACTCTACGGATGCCAGATCAGGCAGGGATTCGTCATCATCCAAATCCTGTGAGTCTTCATCATCGCTCGACTCCACTGACGCAAGGTCAGGTAGGGATTCATCATCATCAAAAACTCCGAAGATACCATCTTCTTCTTCATCAGCAGGTATGGCCACATTTGCACTACCTGCTTTGGAGGCCTCAGCCGTCTTCTCATTGTGATGCACTGCAAGATGCTGATCGGACCCACAGGTCCAGCATAAACGTTTCGGCTTATTCCCTCGATAAGAGCGATTTCCTTGGCCTCGTCCTCTCTCTCTGGTGGGTGGCATGACAGCCATTGCCTCGTCTCGATCTTTGCCATCACTACGAGAGGTGAATTTCGTCTTCTGCCGATCCGCTTCCTCACTGATAAGTGAGATCAGGGTGTCTGGCTCAATGGTTTTGGATACAGCGTACAGGCTAGCAGCGGCAAGCTGGCTAGAGGTGAAATTGGCAAGTGAGTTGGGAAGAGAACGGATGATAGTGGATCGGTAATCCTTTTCATCGATGTCGACACCAACAGAGGCTAGTTCCTCTCGTTTGGTTCGCAGGCCGTCCAAAAACTGATGGACATCTCCACCCTTACTCATCTTCATTTCGAGGAATTGAGTCCGCAGCTCAGTCTGCGCGTAAGTCCCTTTCTCCGTATATTCGCGTACGATTTCCGACCACATCTTCTCAACAGTACCAAGCTTCTTCACCTTCAGCGCAGTGGAATCTGGAATGCGCTGTGTGAGTAAGTGTTTCGATATTCCTTCGTTTTTCTTCCACTTATCCACCTCGACCTTCTCATCAGCAGTCGGAGGAGTCTGGGTCGTCAGCGACGTGGCTGTGCCATCAAAATGGCCCCACATTTCTTTCGCCTCGACGGCCACCTGGAAGCAAAAAGCGAATATAGCCCAGTTGGTACCTTTCACGTCGAGCTTGGGTACGTTGTTGGGAAGAGTATCAGTCGTTAGTGGGATTGTCATGGACATGGTGATGAGGTACTGGTCGATTCTTTCTTTGTTTCTTTATGCGAGGAGCTCGGGGCTCATAACCTATAAGGCTACGAGCAACGCCACGAGGGGTTTAGGACTGAGGGATACGAAGCTCAGTTGTTGCGAGGGCAAACGGACTGTGTGTGTATTACCTGAGGGATATGAAGCTATTGTACATCGTAAGTATAATCATGATGCGGTATCGTATGTCGGGCTTACCTCAGTCGTTGTGAGGGCAAACGGACTAAGGTTCAAGTCTGCTATCATAGAGACTATATACTGCTCGTGCCACCATGAGGTCACAAAGACATGAAGAAAGGGAAGAAAGGGAGACAAAGGATATGAAAGGGAAAAACATAAAGGGGTACTGTACAAAGGGTACACACTGTCGCAACCGAGTCCGATGGGTGGCTGCGCACGTGGTTGCCTATTTTGACAGATATTCAAACTGATATATCTACTACAAGTGTGGAGACTTATATATGGGAGTAAAACATAGGTCTTACTAATAGTCCGGAGTGCGGATGCTAAGTGTACCAGAGCTGTGCTCCTAAGCAGGCACAGGGACAGAGGGTGAACTGGGACAAAGCTAGTGGCTATGTACTGTAAGTGAAGAATGGAACATGACACTAAGAACAAGAAATACTAAATAGAGAGGGTCTGGGGTGTCAGGGATGTGGACTCATCAAGAATGCACCAGAGGTTGCAGGAAGAAAGTCTGGAGTTGGGTCCAGAGTTAAGTCCGGAGTTCCAGATTGATGGATGTGACAATTGTTCAACAAATTATTACTGGCAAGGCCAAAAATGCTGTTCAGGCCACTAAATTCATCAATGGCATTCTTGATACTCCTATCTGCTCTCAGACAGTCAGGAATACCTTCAAAGAAGCATCTTTGAAAGCTGTGGTAAAGAAGAAAAAACCTCTTCTTTCTAAGAGTCACAAAAAAAGAAGATTAGCCTTTGCTCTCAAGCACCAACATTGGACTATGGAGGATTGGAAGAGAGTAATATGGTCAGATAAAACCAAAATCAATAGGATTGGGTCAGATGGACAAGAGTATATATGGAAAAGGGCAGGTGAAGGATTGATCTCTAGAGAGGTCAAAGGTACAGTAAAGCATGGAGGAGGTTCATTAATGGTATGGGGATGTATAGGATGGAATGGAGTGGGAGTTTTGAGTGAGGTGGAGGGAAGGATGGATGATGAACAGTATGTGGCAATCTTGGAGCAAGGACTATTGGAAAGCATGGAGAAATCTGGAATTCCAGCAAATGACATTGTCTTTCAACAAGATAATGATCCCAAGCATACCTCTAAAAGAGCTCAAAATTGGTTTAAAGAACAAGGGATTAGGCTTTTGGATTGGCTTGCACAGTCTCCAGACCTCAATCCTATTGAACATACCTAAAATCATCTCAAGAGGGGTCTTTCAGCT
Organism: Pulveroboletus cf. viridisquamosus; assembly: GCA_038090515.1. Classification (NCBI taxonomy): domain Eukaryota; kingdom Fungi; phylum Basidiomycota; class Agaricomycetes; order Boletales; family Boletaceae; genus Pulveroboletus; species Pulveroboletus cf. viridisquamosus. The sequence goes on from JBBPMX010000598.1 coordinate 2,679, forward strand.
TATGAAAGTGCCCCTAAAGGAGTTCACCAATTATAGGAAAGATTAGTAGAGGAGTGGGAGAAGATATCTGTGGAACAGTGTCAAAAATGGATAGAAAGCATGCCTAGAAGGATTGAAGCAGTTATCAAGGCTAAAGGAGGTCATACCAAGTACTAGATACCTAACTTTATATAAAGTCAAAAAACTGTCCCAATGAGTGATGATTTTAAAATGACTGCCATTTCATCAAATCTTATTCAAATCCTTTGACCCTTGACCCAATAGAACACCAGGAGTAGGTACTATATTTCATACACTCACTATATTACATAAGAATCAGTGGTTATTGAGTTTTATTGGATTTAGTGAAAAACATGTAAACATTGGGACAGTTTTTTGAGCCACTGTATATTTAGACAAGCAATCAGAAGTTAGAAATATCTAAGAAACCAACTCAAATGCATGATGGTCAGAATAACAGTTTACATAGAATCCTTGGTACAGGTCTAATGCATTCTCAGGCATAGCATGCTCGGGTACGTACTCGCTGCCAAAAATAGGAAGTAGGTGAATATTGCAGACAATGCTTTAGATTGGGACAACAGCCAGATGCTGCGAGCCATCCATAAGGATCGAGGGGGCAACCATCCACATCCCTGTTGCTTCATCTGGCTCATTGGCAATGCGATTGAACCATTGAACAAGCATACAGGAATAAGTTTGGGTGTCAGCATAGACAAAGGAGAAAAAACACAGTGCACACGCAACTTCCATGCCCAACATCCCCCCAGTTTTCTCGTCTGTGTTGACGAGTATGAAATCATATCTTGCAGCTCTACCACGCCAGGATGGATTTGCATGAATCTTTTCTTGTTGTGAGCCATTGATACTACAGGGATCACTTGGGGATCTGAAATTCATGGAAGCCGAGTAAAAGACCTTGACTTGTTGGGCTAAATACTTCCCAACAAGTGCAGGAAGATTATGGATCCCTAGCTCAATTGCAAGACCCATAATGGTTTTTGCACAGCCACGTGCTTGTGAAAACAGTGGCCAGAGTGCGATCATAGTCAGTAACGTAGTTTTGAACCAACAGATCACTTACCAGGACTCTGAGCTAGCTTGACATCAGAGTGTGCAAGTTTGAGCGACTCATCAACCATCCTGCCAAACTTGTCTTCATCTTCAGCAGGATTGTCATTCTGGCTTGCAAGTTGCGCTGATGGGGTGGCAGTTGTTATATGGGTGCCTGTAGTCAGAGCAGGCATTGTAGAAGAGGTCACAACTACACAAAAGAAAAAGTCAGCAGACTCCAAAAGAATGGAGATTTATCTACCAAGTGGTGGCATTAGCATGCCGCGAGCCTTGAAATCAGCATGAGCCGCAGCCAGTTGTGAGAGGCATTGGTTAGTTCATATCATTTGACCAAGCATGTTGTGTTTGCTTGAACAGCGCCAAGGTCTCTTGACTGCAGTAATGTGCTTTGATTCAGTTATTGAAGTGGACAGTCTGTTGGGTGCACCAAACAAGCGAATCATGGTATTGTAGTGGACAAGGGAGTGTTGCTGTGGAAGCAAGAAACCATCAGCGTGAACCCTAACTTCCCAGAAAACTTCACGAAAGTGATGAAAGCACATGAGAGCATCCTTGAGTTCTTTTAATGACTTTTCAGTTATCACATTGTGATGGACAATGTAACAAAACTCAAGAAAGCTATGAAAGGTCTGTATTATATCATAAGGAACATGTCCTTCGATGGCTGGCAAATAAACCTACAGTCTCAGTATTGAGTGGGGAAGATAGGACATGAAAGCGATACAAACTTACTTTCATCAGCACCTTGGAATCATTCCTGGTCCACTGGCTGAAGCCACAGCCATCTGGAAACCTTCTCAGTCCAGGAAATGGGGGAGCAACAGCAATACTAAAAATTGTGGTCATGGTGATATCAATCACAATGTCTATAAAGGAACTTACCAGCAATCAATGTCAGCCATGTGTGCCTTGGCACCCGCCTTGCCAAACATTAGTTCTAAGTATTTCTCGACCCACTTGACTAAGTGATCTTTGAATGTCCCCTTGATCAATTGATGAAGAATATCTGGGGCAATGAGCTGACAAATGTCAGCATGAGGGAAACTGTGGGTGAATGGCTGGAGAAAGAGGTCAGCACAGGCAAAAATGGACACGAAAGCCCAGCATTATGGTGTTACATTTGCACATTTATTTCCACCACAGTCTGCACACCGTGGTCCATCTTTTGTCATGTGCACACCACACTCCGTACTGTCCTCACCGCATTCTGTCATAGACACACCACGCTCTGTAGTGTAATCTGTTGCACTCATAGTGTAATCCACCGCATTCTGTTGCATGTTGCTTGTCATGTGTGCATAACATTTGGTCTGCTGCTGTAGATAGTCTCATTGTAAGTAAAACCATTCAACTGTCTCATTGACATCAGATTCTATGCAACACCAGAGTGACTAGGACAGGAGTACTGATTCCAGAAGAGAGTGTAGAAAACTTATGCAACAATTAGAATGAGCACTCATTAGCAGACTAGATAAGAGCTTTGACAGTAATATGTAAAGTGGAGATCTGATATTCTGCAGCCCATGGGTTGTGAATCCCAGGGCCATCAGGATCAGTGAGTGAATGGTGCTGATGGAGAAGGATATCCTCAGTGGTAACAGTCACATATTCCAGTGGTGGAAATACTGAGCCAGTAGAAAAAACACTAGTAGCTGAATGTGACTCCATTGCTGGCACCAGGTTAAATTGGGGGACTGGTTGTGCGACAGCTAGGAACCAATAACTATTGGAAGACTGTGTGAATGGTAAAAAGCAATACTTACTATCTTTCAATTTCTTTGAGGGGCCAGCACCACGTGAAGATGTTCTGCCCTCAGGGGAATAAATGTAGCAAGAGCATTTTCCAAGCCCTAGCATCATATCAATCTGTTATCATAAAGGTCATAGTGTAGGAATCATGATACGCACCTGTCTTCTTGGGTGTGCTTGGAATCAAACAACCCTTCCCCTTGCCATTGACCTTCTGTGAGGTGCTTGGAAGGTCAAAAAGGGATAAACTACCGACTGAGCTTGCAAGTGGCTTGTCAAATTCATCCTCTGACAGGGAGTCGATGTTGGTGTCTTGCTTGTCAGACATGTTGTCTTCAATATAAAGCTTGCTATCATCCTCAGAGTCAGAACTGCCTATGACTGGCTGTGTGTTCCAGCCATCATACACCTTGTCTGGAATGTGATTTCTTGTAACTAAATTGACAAGTTCCAGATGAATATAATACAAGTAAAGAACATAACATACTGAACCAGAGCTGGCTGTCATTGATTCCAGCCTTGTCACAACCCTTATTCTTGAATAGGTTTGCACCTGTTGGGTACACCACCTCCACAACATTGAGTGAATAGCCGTTCTTGGCTAGCAGCTGCCACCATGGCAGAAGCCTGCCATCCAGAGAGCGCTGTAAATATAAGCCATTGTCCTATATGTACTTGAAAACTCGAGGGAACCATTCAGCGAGCTTCGTAGTCATCTGATCATAAGTCTATGCTCCATCAACAATAATGGTCTTGTTGATGTAACAACCATGATTCTTTATCTTCTGAACGAGTTCATTGATACAAATTTGTCAGGTGGGGAGCTTTGGGGCTCAGAGTAACCCATATTTCTGTGGAGGACACTTTAGAGAGTATTGCTTATAGGCTGTGAAGAACTTACATCAACGCCACACACCAGAATGCCAATCCTGCCAACCTGAAAGTGGCTTTGTGTGTTGGTTAACACAGACGAATGTGCAAATGACCAGGACTGTGAACTTCCCGGGCCACAACCCTAATAAAACATAAGGGTAAAATTAGTACAATACTGTCAGAGAGAGAGATGTCCATACCTTACAGGCTGGGATACCTGCCATTGTGGAAGGCATTGAACCCCGGCCTAGCACTTGATATTCTGAAACTTTCCTATGTAATGAGAAAGTAACAGTCTGAGCTAACAGAGTAGATATCTTATTTACCAATTGTTGGGATGACATTGCCTTTCCTGAAATCTGTGAAAAAAGCTCACGGACACTCTGAGAACGAGTAGCGTCTGTTGAAGGATATCCAGAGTTCCCACCAACGAGAGCTGGTAGCATTGGAGTCATGCTATTCTCATTGCACATGCCACAATGAAATGTGTCGCTAGGTTTGAGGTGCTGACGAATGGCTGTGCAGTAGCAAGCTGGGGTATGCTGCTAAGAGGAAGACAGCTCCATCATCAAGATGGATGTTAGGAATGATAGGTAAGGTGGACCAGTCCACGAACAAAAAACAAGGTATTCTGTATCCTTATATATGCTGTTACAACCCAAAGTGCGATAAAGTAACTAGTCCCTGGCACCAAAGGCATGCCTGCTGATACCAAATGGGTTCTGCTAACAAGACATGAAGTTCCTTTGATGTATGGTGACCAACCGATATAATCTCATAAACCAGATAATAACTGTCCTCATGTTCATCGTCTGTCAAACCAAAGTGCTGCGGCATGAAGTCAGATGCGATCACCATTTGGAGAACCTGGTAAAATTGTTCCACTAGTTCATCATTGGGAAATGGGTTCTTCGTGAGTGGAACATGGATAGCCTCGTGTGTGTGCCCTAGTGGTTCATCGGCAACTGCATTGTTGTCACAATCTTCTTTATTGGATATGTTTCTGTCCCCTGACCGATAAACTCCAGATGCTGTTTGACCCAAAAAGTGCATGTCCTAAACATAAGAACAACTGTGTAAACATAAATTTAATCTAATAGGAATTTTACCATCAGGCTTTTGTTATTCGCACTGCTTAGTGGGTGGCAGTTCCATTCTTCCTGGAAGTCCACACAGTCTTGATTAACATCCATCAGAAATAAAAGATGGAGCAGCCAGATGTGCGACGATTGCTGCACATCAAGCATGTGAAGCCATTCCAACCAAGTGAAGAATGCATGCCATCAGTGGGCAAATTGGGTGCCAACCTCAACCCATAGCCACTCGATGCATGTGTTATGAGTGGATCTAGATATCATTGGTATAAATGTACTATGGCAAGATTTAAGAAATAACAAACGATCCCCATATGAACAATGCCCATCAGGGCCCGTTCTTCATAATCATATATGTTGCGATGGCAACATTCTCCCCACCGCAATCTCCACATGTGCATGAGGATAGGCCATATTCATCCACAGCAGACTTGAAGAGGTTGAGGACTGTAGCTGAGTGGTTGTTGTCACTTGCATGTAAACCGGTTATCTGTGTGTGAAAGGTCAGTCAAGAATGGTTAAGTCTTCGGAGTAATCAACAAACCATTCAACAAAAGCCATCAATTATTCCATGGATAATGATATCCCAATGGATTAACTTGTGATATCCATTGATATGCCAAACAGCATTGGGTCGCTTGACACAGTACTGACGTCTGTGCTTCACCTCGTGATTACACAAAACCTGTCCAAGACGATCAACTCAATGTACAGATTGTGTAACTCAACAATACTGCAGGCACACTCCATGCCACCACAAAAAACCAACTATATACCATATTCCTGATTCTGGCCACTGTTGTTTGAATTGTCGAATGAGGTCATCCAGGTCTGAGTTACTAATTTGCAAGTACTTTCGTTTGAATCCATAAAGCTTGGTGTTCTGATAAATGGTGTTCTGATGGACACCAAGGGTTCTTGCCAGTTCCATCAACGTAATTGACTGAGTACTCAATATGGCCTCTTGCAGATAGCCGGGGTATATGAATTTTCTTGGTCGACCACGTCGCTCAGTGTGAACGGTGGTGACTGGTTGCAGAATGTCAACATTGGCTTCACTGCCATTCATTCGCATCATCAGTTCCCCAGTTCTGAGAACGTAGGAATAAGTAACTACCTATTGTTCAAGTTAATGCGAAAGTCAGCAAGTCTTCTAGCAAGTGCTCCAAGCACTGTTGCTGCAAGGGTGAGCCATTCTTCTAGCACTAGCATAGTCATTGTGGGGTCCTCTTCAATAGCTTCTACAAGCGGAAGAGCAACATTAGTTAGTGCATCCAAATGAAAAATAAGCTGAAGGGGGTCAACGTCCTCCTGAACTGATGTGTGAAGCACATGCTGGTATATGTTTGATATCTTGTCATGAGCTACAATAAAGTTAGCTGGACACTGATTAAACTGAGGAAAGCAAGGGAACTGATCTGGAGGGTCAGCCATCGTTGAGTGATTGATGAGCACTCCCTAACAGACTGTTGACAAGTGAGTGACAGTAGGTTAGTAAGGGTTTCCCATACATCTGAATGTTGCATGCTACTAGGACCTTGTAACCAGCAATAATGGCGATGTCAGGCTGCAACGATCACAAAATTCTTCTAGCACTGTCAGGAAGTGAAGCATATGGTTATGGCCTGTCATATCCGTCCCAGCCCCTACCAACTCCAGTCTCTGAACCCCTACTCTGGACCCCATTCGTCTGCCTCCAGACCTCTTCACTTGGACTTCGTCCCTTTCATATCAGACTCCATTCTCCTAGTATTGGACTTCCCTCACTTTCCTTATTTAGTATTCCCCTTATACCTTCAACCCTCCATTCCCTAGTTATGACCCTTAGTCTCACCCCTTAGACCCTTCACCACATCATATGCTCTCACTACATATGTTCCCTGTCTCCACATGCTTTCCTCTTACCCAACATATCTTACCATATGCTCCTCCATTCCTCTGTCCGAACTCCGGACCGGACTTCAGTATATAAGCTTCCTGTACTCCATTTCTGTACCTCAGTACAAATATCAAACTAGTCACCTCCTGTCTCTCATCCGACTCCCCTCTCCCTTACCCCCTACTCCCCTCCTACAAAATACAAGGACAGAGCCTAGACAAAGGCGCAACACATAAGTCCTGTGCCAACGTCCTCCTAGGTACCCCCTTGCCACTCCAAACTCCGTTCATCCCCTCACAAACTTCATATACTAACCTTCAGACCTCCAATTGGACTTGAGTCTGGAGGACCTGGACTTGACAGGCCACGTTTAACAGTGATTTTTTCAATTTCCCATTTCTCTGCGCAAGAGCGAAAGCTAGTGGTATTGACATGTTCCTTGAGACAAGCTTTGCAAAGGATTCGGAGGACGAGTTCAAGAGCCACTCCTGTGTCCATATGGACTGCTTCCGATGGGTCAAATGCAACTCATACCTGCTGCAAGGTAGTCAGGGCCTCAAGGCAGTCATAACAGCAAAGTTGGGGTATAACCCAATCAAGTTGGACCCCGAATTGATGACGCTGTATGTTGACCAGACCTTGTTGATGTTTACACTGACAATCAGTCACCAGATATGCTATGGAGCAGCCTCAAGTCCTTGCTCAGTACTCCGTCTCTGATGCTATGACAACGTATTATCTCTACATGAAATACGTACACCCATTCATTTTCTCACTGTGCAACATCATCCTGTTGTGCCCAGACGAGGTCTTGTGAAAGGGAAGTGGGACACTTTGCAAGACATTGTTGATGGTAAGTCGATCTGGCAAGTATGTTGAAGCTTCACCCACTTGTCAACTTGGGTGGAAGCATATCGAGCACAGATCGTCATGCCTAAGAGGCACAAAGATGCTTGTCTGAACATGTTTGAAGATCATTTGCTCACTTCAGAAACATACATCAGAGGGCACATGGAGGCATTAGAAGCTGGTGTTTTCCACAGTGATATACCCACAGACTTCAGGATCATCCTTGCAGCTGTCCAACAGGTCCGTGAAAATCCATGCATGATCTTGTCCATGCCAACTCTGACTCAGTTGACCAATGATCTTGACGTGGCCCTGAAGTTCTGCATCATCGAGGAATCAAACAAATCTTTGGAAAACGTCACGAACTACAACAAAGTCATGTCCCAGATTCAATCTGCTCTTGAGGTCATGCGAGATAACCCAAAGCAGATGGACAAACTGCTGATTTATCACATCGACATTGCGGCCATGTACCCCAACATCATGTTGTCAAATTGACTGCAACCAGACTCTATGGTCGACGAGTCGGTATGTGCAGTGTGCGATTACAACCGGCTGGGGAAGAAGTGCGACCAGAGACTTGAATGGGCATGGAGAGGCGAATTTTTTCCTGCACACAGGGATGAGTACAACATGATTTGACACATGCTGAACCAAGAATCCTTCCCTCCCAAGAAGCCTGGCAGACCACAATGGAAGTTTATTGACTTGACAGAGGCAGAGCAAGCAGCCCTTCTACACAAGCAGCTTGGGGACTACTCCCACAAAGTGTACAAGAAGACAAAGGATACAAGGGTTGAGACATGTGAGTCTATTGTGTGTCAGTGGGAAAACCTGTTCTATTTTGACACCGTGCGCTGATTCTGTGATCGGTGCTACAAGTACAAGGAGCTCCTCAAAATTTGGGAGAAGAATCTTGACACGGTTCTTAGCAAAGGTTGCTCCTTGGCGAAGGTGGACGAAGCAAAGAAGATGATTGTAATTTACAACTCATTGCAGCTCACTCACAAGTGCATCCTCAACTCATTCTATGGATATGTGATGCACAAAGGTGCATGT
>JBBPMX010000599.1:0-11244 GCA_038090515.1 Pulveroboletus cf. viridisquamosus
CAGGATTCTGACATCATGCACCATCTGTATGGCATCCAAGGACAGAGAGAAAGAGCCCTCCTGCATTGAATGGCATGAGATTGTGCCATAGCAGTGAATAATGCTGCAGGGGACAACCAACCACCTGGTAATAGACCCATTCAGGGAGACCATGGTCATGATGCCAACGAGGGCCAATGACCTGCCTCATGCCAGGAGGAACAACCTCATAGATGACAGAATGCAGAAGGGGAAGACCCTCCACTGGGAGGACCCCTTGATGGGGGACCTCTAGACAACCCAAATGATCCAGGGGATCCAGATGATGGTAGTCAATCTGACAGCCAATCTGATGGCCAATCCAACATGAGAAGTGGTAGAGGTAAGCCTGCCAGATGACATCATCATCAAAATTATCTCAGGGGATTCACCCCTGGTAATGCATGCTACATGGATTATATGCAGCAGCAATATGTGCAGTGTATATGGAAACAAGTTGGGTGATCAACTGGCCCAGTGGGGCCTGAGGTGAAGGTGATGAATCTGCCCAAACCAGGGAAGTACAGAGGTCAGGACGATCTCGAGAAGTTCGACAACTGGCTAAGCCAGTTGTTGAAGTACTTCCATATGTTCAAAGTCACTGGACCAGATTGCGACAAAGATCGCATCCTGTACACAGGGTTGTACTTGGAGGATCTAGCCTCCCAGTGGTATGACCAGGAGGTTGAATCACCAGATTGAGCAATCTGGTTCTGGTCCTTCAAGGACCTGATCATCAGACTGTTCAAATGCTTTGTGCATGAGGCCTCAGCACAGAATGCAGTGGAACAGTATGACTGCATGAGGTTTTCTCCCAAGAAGGGGGCCCTCACCTTCTACAATGACCTCAGGCATTGTGTGTACTGGATAGTATAACCTCTGGATGATTATTCATTCAGGAGGAAGTTCCTCCATGGGTTGCCCCACATGATTATTTGTAGTATTTTTGAGGCTCGCAGTATATTTGCTGAGCACTCCAGCATTGAGGAGATCCTCGAGGAGGTCTGGCAGATGGAAACTGCCTAGAAGGCTATCAGCCTGTATAATGACAGCCTGCATATGAGAATGAGCCACTTTGGCTCTGGGAGGAAAACCTTCCAAGGATGAAGTGGTTCGTACCCACAGGGAAAGAGGGCCGACAGGGCCTCAAGTGACACACACAAGTTTGTATGTTGTGGAAATACGCTGTACTGTTGAAGGATAGTCAACTCACCCAAGACTGTAAGTCCGGGCAAGATGGGAGCAGGTGCTCCCCAGTCAAAGGGTCTGACGACTCAGATGAAAGGACAGTTTCAACCACTGGATAAGGGGAAGATGCAGGGCATCATCTGCTTCTGTTGTGATAAGAAAGGCCATATGGCCAATCAATGCAATCAACCTCGCAGGGATCTACTACCAGTGGGAAAACTGTGACTGTACACTGTAAACATACAAGAAGACAAGAGGGATGAACGTCTGACCAACAATGTTAATGCTGCACTCAATGATGAAGTAGAAGCCCCTGTTGACCCTGAATACATAGCAGAAGCTACTGATGAGGTTGATGACAACCCTGCTGACGAAGGCCAGGCGGTCGATGACCGCTTCAAGCTATACTTGGAATGTTCAGACATCCAAGAAGACAATGAACCCATTGCCTACTTGAGTGCCATGCATGACCTACTAGACGATGACCAGTCTGTGCAATGCATGGGAATGGAGGTTGCCAATGGGGACTCACCCCCTTTAGGCCCTGGGATACAAGGGGGATGAGAACCCCCAGCCAAGATGGACATGGTTGTTAAGTCCGGGTCCTCTGGACTTAAGTCCAGTCGGAGTTCCAAAGGTAAGTATGAAGTTCGTCAAAGGATGAATGGGAAACAGGATGGAGACAGGATACCTAGGAGGACGTTGGCACAGGACTTATGTGTCACACCCTTGCTGAGGTTTGGTCCTTGTATTTCATAGGAGAGGGGAAGGGAGAGAGGGAGAGAGAGAGAGAGACCGAATGAGGGTCAGGAGGAGACTAGTGTGATATTCGTACTAAGATATAAAGGCAGAGTACAGAGGGTTTATATATGAAAGTCTGATCAGAGTTCAGATGGAAGAATGGAGGAACATATGGTAAGATACATTGGGTAAAAGGAGAGCATGTGGAGACAGAGAACATACGTAGGGGGAGGCATATGGTGTGGTGAAGGGTCTAAGGTAAGAATGAAGGGGCAAGAGAAGAATGAAGGGTTGAGAAAGGACAAGGGGAATACTAAATATGGTAACTATGGAAGTCTGAGAGGAAGGAACAAAGTCTGGGTATGGAGGTACAAAGTCCAGGTTGCAGAGTAACGGAGAGGGGTGAGGAGTTCAGAGTTTGGGGTTTGGAATGGATATGACAGTGCCCCCCTGTTAAGGCTGAGCCCTCAAGGCTGGCTGAGTTCAGACTGGGGTGGGCAGTCACGTGACAAGCATGAGTCGGAGTTTAAAGAGGCAATAGGTCGTGTCTCACTTAACTTGGTCCTGTCTTCTAACCACAACCATCCCCATGCCACCACCCAAAATCGACATGCCCACCACCAATCCCCTCAACAATCAGATCACAGCCCAGCTGCAGGAAATGCAGCAACATCGCGAGGAGGAGAAGGTGGAGGAAGAGCATTGTGCACAGGAAGAGGCAGAATGGGCTGCACATGAGGAACATGAGCATAAAGAATGGGCCAAGCAGGCCAAACATGAGTGTGACGAGCAGAGGAAGGTGGCAGAGGAACATGCCAAGGCCATCTAGGAGGTGCATCTCCGGACAGCATGGCAGGAGCAGGAGAAGGCCTGGACCAAGGAGAAGGGGAAGGCACAGGTGATGGGGCATACTCAGGTGCATGGTACGTCATCAGAGATCAGGCACAGCTAATGGGGTTCCATAGGAGGAACCCATTGAGTTCCCAAGTGACGAGGACGGGAATGAGGGCACTCTATCGGCCTCAACTCAGGCCCCGAAAAGGGGATGCATACATGTGGTGCGTGCAACGAGGCAAGGAGTGCCGACCCCTGCAACAGGGGTCAAAGGGGAGGTCATGCCATGCATGTTGTGAACAGCTTGTCGCGTTCACCGAGAAACTGAACTTAACCGTCAGCTGGACCAAACCATAACCCTAAAGAGAGAAAGCTGATGACGGAGCTACCCGGCAGAGAGAAAGGATGCCCGTATCGGGGGCTAGCTGGAGCAGGAACCGTTGTAGAGCCTTCATGAGGGACGAGGGATGAGGCCCGAAGGCCAAGCCCTTAGCAGACAGAGGAGGAGCTAATTGACCAAAGAAGTGGCTAAAGCTGGGGTTCCCAGCTTTAGGCCACTGGCCTTATATATTGCTTGGGTCCATGCACGGACCAAGCTGTACACTACTATACATGGTAATGAACGTACTACGATAAGCGTAATGATGGGAATGGAAGGACGGAGATTAAGAGCTGCAGGCTGCAAGGAGGCGAGCCCTGAGATCTAGATCGTAGTCCTAGGAGATAGGATCAGAGATCCGAGGATCAGGATCGAGATCCAATATATACTAATGGATACATAGGGGAGATTAGATCGGATCAGGAGATCTAGGAGGTGGCAGGATTGCTGTGGAGATCTGATGGAGATAGAGGGTCTAGGGTAGTCTAGGGTTTGCCATGTGGCAACCTTGAGGCATGATGTCATAGATGACATCAGGGTCTGGACTCATCATGTGACTGGTCATGTGATCGGCCTCGTGGAGGTCACGTGACATAAGGAACGTGAGGATGAAGGAACGTGAGGAAATGAAGGTGAGGGAAATAGTTAGGTGCAAGGGGATTCGTAACAATGCATGCATGTGCAGCCACCTCATTTGCAAGAGGAAGGAGGTCCCAGAAGGACATGAGGAGGCAGATGAAGAGGACAAGGAAGACCGCCCGGCGCCTCGCAAGAAGGCCCAGGTGGAGGTCATGATCCCACTCCCCCCCTACTTCACTATAGGTGCCCTCATGGCCCTTCTTACAAAGGCCATGGGGTCGCTTGGCCTCATTTCTGGGGGATTCATGCCCCTGTGAGAGGAAGTGGCTAGGGTGTGAGAGGAGCTGAGGAGGCTTCAAGAGGAGGTCATGGGGGTATAGGCAAGGGGGCGCGGATATGAGGAGGTGGGAATGCAGATGAGGGTGGACCTAGAGGTGGAGAGGGCAGAGACAAAGGTGCAGACAGAGGGGGCAGAGGAGACGGAGGAGGTAGAAGTGGAGGCAGAGGTGGAAATGGAGGCAGAGGAGGCCCTAGAGGAACCAGAGGTCATGTAAATAGAGTAATATTGTCTTTTCTTTTCTCTTTGTAATTGAACAATGTCCGAATCGGAGTAAGGAGTGAATAAGAGGGAAAAGAAAGGAAAGGGAATGAGAACAGAGTAAGTACTCAAGGGGAGAGTGGTTCAGACTTGCCCGGGTACTTCCGATGGAAGTCTGAGACTAAGTCTGAAGCGTGACCTAACTCTGTAGCTAACAACCAAGAAGTCTCATTGTCAGTTCCCTCATATCCGAGCCAATGCACCAAGTACAGGAGTTGGCAGTGGTGTCTTCTCTGATCAATCTTGGAGTCTAGGATCTCTGTGATTTCGTACTCAGGCTCCCTGCCAACCTTGATCAGAGGTGGCGGAGGCTGGACATGGTTCAGGATGGAGTTCGGAGTACAGGGTTCTAACTGCGAAATGTGGAAGACTAGGTGTACAGATTTCATAGCGTCAGGTAATTGTAGGGTAAATGAATGTGAACCAGGCTTAGCAATAATAGTGAAGGGTCCTAAATATTTTTCGGAGAGTTTCTTGGAGAGTCTGGTGGATCGGAGGTATTTTGCTTTGAGATATACCTGATCTCTGATAGCAAAGTTTGGAGCTGGAGATCGTCTTGCGTCCACTGGTCCTTGATAGCGTTTCTGTGCTTCCAGCATCTCTGATTGGAGGAACTCATGGAGTTGGTCCAAGTCCATGATGTAGAACTGGGCTGTGGAGGAGGTGAGGGTGATGTTGGAGTGGATGGAGAGGTTTGGATGGTAACCCTTATTAGCAAAGAAGGGGGATATGCTGGTGGTAGCACTAGGTGCATTGTTATAGGAGAATTCCACAAGCAGAAGGAGTTCTGACCAGTTGTCTTGCTGATAGTTGTAGTAGATCCAGGTATTGCTCAAGGGTTTGGTTGGCACGCTCTGTCTGACAATCTCCTTTGTGTTGTGAACACTAGGAGCGACACACCACTGGCCTTGGCTTCACAGGCTATTACCGAGCCTGGCAAGGTAAGAGGAAGGGAGGGCGAGCTCAAGCACACCAATCACCTGTTTAGGAGCGGGATAACAAGTGGTCAAAGCTGGGGACGCCAGCTGAGACACTTGGGTTTGTATACTATGGACAGGTGTGCATGGACCATAGGGTCCGTGGGATAAACTACTATACATGGCTAGCTATAGTACACGATCGTGAGAGAGTTCCCACCAGGGTTAACGGAGATGAAAAGGATGTGCCAGCCATGAGGTATGATGTCATATGATGTCATGGTCTGGACCCTGGTCATGTGACTGGTTACATGACCGTGAAAAGAAAGGGGCTGAAGTGGTTTATAACACTTTGGGATGGTATCCTGAAGTGAAGTGTAGGTGCATGTCGAGAGCTTTACCTAGTGACTGGAAGAAATGCGATATGAACTCGGAGCCCCTGTTGGAGGTGACATGGGAGGGGACTTTGTGTTTCGAGAAGACATGGAGGAGGAATAACTTGGCTAGCTCAGCAGAGGTGATGGTGTCATGTGTCGGGATGAAGATGACTTGCTTTGATAACCAATTGACAATGACAAGGATGGCAGTGAAGCTGGAGGAAGGTGGGAGCTGCTTGATGAAATCCATAAATATGGAGTTCCATAGTTTCTCCAGGACCGGAAGCTGCTTGAGAAGTCCATACGGGCAATATCAGGGAACCTTGGCTCGGGAGCATGTCGTACAGGAGAACACATAGTCCTTGACCAACGTTTGAATGCCTGGCCAGGTGTATTCATGACGGATTAGCTCTAGTGTATGATTCTGACTGAAGTAGCCTATAGTAGGGTGGTCATGGAAAGTCTGGAAAAGTCAGAGTTGGAAGTCAGCAGTATTGGGGATGTAGATGCATTTGTCCCTTAGGAGGAAGCCTTCGGGGCTTACAGACCATCTTGGGTCATCTAACGACTCAGAGGAAAGGAGGGGTGATGTGACTGGGTCAGCAGGGAGGGAGGAGAGGATGTTGGAGCAGACTTGTTCAGTGTTGAGTAGGAAGGAGGCCTGGAGTAGTGGAGTCTCAAGGAGCATGAACCGTAAGGACATAGTGAGTTGCTCCGAGGTGAAAATGGGCCAGAAATTGTCAGGGTTAACCTGAGCGAAGTCCCTATCCCCCTCTTTGAGGTAGATGTCCCAGCATCTAGTCAGTGCGTCAGGTTTAGCTTTGAGCTTACCAGGACGATATCAGACTGCCATATTGAATTGGCAGAGGAACTCTGACCATCAGGCCTGGTGGCATGTCAGGAGTTTTGTAGAGGAGAAGTACTCCAAATTCTTGTGGTCCATGACAACATCGACAGGGTGTGTGGAGCCTTCTAGAAAATGTCGCCAGGAGGTGAATGCCTCGAAGATTGCCAGTAACTCCTTGTCATGCATGTCATAGTTCAACTCTGCTCCGGAAAGCATGTGGGAGTAGAACGCAACAGGATGGAGTTCGTTATTGGAGGTGATGGAGAGGATGCCAGTGATGGCATAGTCGGAGGCATTAGTCTTGACTGTCATCAGAGTGTCAGGGTCCTAGTATGCAAGCACCAGAGCTGTAGTGAATGCATCTTTAAGATGTTGGAAGGACTTACGACAATTCTTGGAGAAGTCCCATGGAACACTCTTGTGAGTGAGTTAGATCAATGGAACCACAATGTCAGAGTAGCCACAGATGAAGTGATGGTAGAAGTTGGTGAATCCTAGGAAGGACTGGATGTCCTTGACTTTCCAGGGTTCTGGCCAATCTAAAATCATTTGTATCTTATCCTTGGCCATGGAGAGACCAGAGGGAGAGAGGATGTATTCGAGGTATTTGACGGTGTCGCTATGCCATTCGCATTTCTTGGGTTTGCAATAAAGTCCATTGGTATGGAGGTGCCAGAGGACTTCTCGGATATGCTCCCAATGTGATGCGGGGTCGGTGGAGTAGATGAGGATGTTGTCAAGGTACACCACCATGCTGATGTCCAGCTTATCAGTGAAGATGCTGTTGACAAAATGCTAGAAGGCGGCAGGGGCATTTGTAAGTCCAAATGGCATTACTAATCACTCAAAGGAACCGTAGCGTGTTCAGAACAAGGTCTTCCACTCATCTCTGTTGGCAACATGAACCAGGTGGTATGCATGCTGGAGATCGAGCTTCGTATAAATCTTAGCTCTGCTTGGAGCCTCAAGGAGGTCCAAGGTGCATGGGAGAGGGTAGTTGTCCTTCTTCGTGATCTTGTTCAGGCCTCGGAAGTTGACACATAATCAGAGTGAACCGTCTTTCTTTTGGATGAAAAGAATAGGTGCAGCATGAGGGGAGGTGAATTGGTGGATGAAGCCAATCCAGAGGTGTTTATCGAGGAAGTTCCAAAGGGCTCCCTGTTTGGAGGGCAAGATGGAATAGAGGCGACTGATGGGAGGTTCAGTGCCTTCTTCCAGTTTGATCTTCAGGTCAAAAGGCCTGTGCAGAGGCAAGGTGTCAGCCTTGCCCTTACTGAAGATGTCCACAAACTTGTGATACTCCAAAGGAACTTTTGAGAGGTCCGGAGTGTCATTGGGTGGAGCATCAACACACATGGTGCTGTGACCACAGAGGGAATGGAGGGAGAGGGTGAAGGGTGTCGATCCTTCAAGCTTGCAGGCCCGGTAAAAAGCAGCAGCATTGACAAAGAAGACCAGAGGGGACCGAAGTCCAGGAGCTAAGAGAGGATCCAAAGGTTCCAGTGAGGACTCATGCGGAGGAGTTGGAGGAGCATTGGAGCTTGCATCCAACAGGAAAGAAGATGACATTGGAGTTGGCAAACCTGTGGGGTCAGTCCAGAAAGAGATGCTGTTCATAGCCCAATCAATCAACAGATTGCAATGGGCATGTTACGAACCACCTTCATGCCCCTTTTTTTTCTTGTCACATGACTAGTCACATGACTGGGTCCAGACCATGACATCATATGATGTCATGCCTCATGGCTGGCATGCCCCTTTAATCTCCATCAATCCTGATGGGAATTATCTCACAATCATATATAGTAGTCTAGCCATGTATAGTAGTTTATCCCACAGACCCTATGGTCCATGCGCTCCCCTCAGTACTATATAAACCCAGGTGTCTCAGCTGGCATCCCTAGCTTTGACCACCTGTTGTCTCCATACAATAGTGTAAGCATGAGTCCACCTTTCTATCCTCTCCTTGCCAGGCTCATAGAAGTCTGTAAAGCTGAGGCCAGTGCAATGGTCCCTAGCAATTTGTAACACTTGATCAAAGCTATCTACACTGCCCTCAGAAGAATGTGCTGTCTTGTCAGCGAAATATCAAGATTGGGTGACAAGGGTTCCCTATTAGAAGAATATCGAACAAGAAACAAAGTCTGTATTGTATGGCTGCTGGGCCCAGGCATAAGGGACATCATGTAGTGGTTCCATGTGATGGACCAGGGCATACCACCCATAATAGGTTGCATACATGCTCGTCCAGCGTATTAAATATGGATAAAGTTGCTTCTTGCCCAAAGTGCACTAGGGCAATCTCTCTGTGGTTTGAGAGATCCAGGTTCATAGAACACCTGTGACGTCTGCCGTCAGTGCACGATATGTGTATAACACCTCTTGTTATTGAGAGTCTACCCCTTTGACGGAACCCATACCATCCAAAGCAAGTTGTTAAAGAAGATCTAGCTGCCAGTGGATTCCCCCTCCCCCTGTTATCCGACCTCTTTCCCCCACAAGCGTCCCCAGACATCGGTTGAAAGATACCAGTGAGTAAGGACTGTAGGATTCCAAAATTTCCTTAGATACCAGTGAGTAAGGACTGTAGGATTCCAAAATTTCCTTATATGGTGACTTGGTGCCTGGTTCTCTGGAACAGGCACATTCATAACTCCACAAGTCCCCCTCTTTTGAGGGCTTGCTTGAAGCACTTCCCCAAGTATCCCAGAAGAGCTCTATTGGCTCCAATTTAAATCTTGCCAAATCCAACCCCTGCCACAAGAAGAAATGTTGTCATTGTTGATGTTAAGCAATGATGAACTGAAGGTGCTGCTCACAGCCCTTCTCAAGGAAAAGGAGAACAGCCCTTCCGCCATTACCAAGAAAGTTGCCAATCCCAGCAAGTGGGACAGCAACCATGACAAATTCTAGGTGTGGATCACCTAAATTAAAGTCTGGGTCTCACTTCAAAACTGGGGCTCAGATAAACTCTGGACTGTAGTGGTTTTATTGCACATGGAGGGAGACGCCACCTCCTATGCGAGATTAAAACTCAAGGAGTACTGTGACTCCGAAATAGAAGAGGTGACAAACAATGCAGGAACTAAACTGGGCTACCCCCACAGAGATGATGCATGGCCCGAATGGAAGGTCTTCCAAAGTGAGATCTGGGACCACTTCCAAATTGACATGCTCGCACATGAATCGCTGTGGAAGCTTAACCAGCTGAAGCAGTAAGGATGTCCCATCGATGAATTCCTCCAAAAATTTGAGATTCTCTTCAAGGAGACCAAAGTTGAGAATGGCCATGGGATCAAGATTCTCAAGCAGGCAGTGGACACCTGCATCTATATACAGGTCCACCTCCACATGCATGTGAAGAATGATATATTCGAATTGATCAACACCTACAGAAAAGTGGGCCAATCATTTGAGTCCACAGAGATCGAACGCGGATTCCAACCAAGGCGCTTCAGCGGAGCGCAATGATATAATCTGCCCAAGGGACCACCACCTAATCAGTGGTTCACACAATATGGGACACAACCTGGAAGGGGAGCTCCCATGGAAATTGGGGCAGTGCAGGGGCCCCCAGATACCCGCACCTGCTTCAATTGTGGCAAACCAGGCCACATTCGATGGGACTGCTGGCTCCTGAAGAAGCACTTCAACCCGGCACAAGATAGGAACCGGTTCAAAATATATGCCAAGTTTGGGTACCTGACAAAGACAGGTACTATACCAAGACATGGGCGGTCGTCTCTGAAACCCCACCTGAAACCAAGGCCCGTGTGGCAACCACGTCCTCCCAACAGGACTATATGTCAGACGAAGCTCAGACCAAAGCAGCCAAGTCTTTAAAAGGAAGCAGCTAGTCAATGGTAGGGTGTTGCCTAGCAAGCTGGAGAAAACAAACGAAAAAATGAAAAAATTAGAAAACATCAAAAAAATAGTTACTGCACATTTGGACTGTGGTTCTCCCACTGAAAGTTTTGTACCATTATGATCTGGTTTCGAGCTGATGGGCGCGGCATTATGTAATCCTGTACAAGTAAGTAGACCGGACTCTGGGCACGCCAGTATGAGAGTGGTAGGCATAGATAACTCGTTGACCGTGCTTAAGAGAGAAATTCCTGTAGCTGACACTGAGCCTGTAGCTGAACTCTCAGAGTGCACCAATGGAGATTTCCCAGTTAGGACAATCAGCCAGGTGCTGAAAACTTTAATAGATTCTGATACATCTGTAGGGGGGTCTCTTCGGAGCTCGGCACCAGACTATAAACATAGCATGCTTAATTACCTTTTTAAGAACAACTTAACCTTAATAAAATCCCTACACAAGAAATGATCAGCAGTGGAGAATTCATGGTGGACATTGCTGTCCTCTTCTCCACAGGTCAATGTCATATCTGTCAATCCGGAACTCCGGACTTAACTCCAGACCCAACTCCGGACTTTCTTCCTGTGACCTCCAGTGTGTTCTTGATGAGTCCACATCCCTGACACTCCGGACCCTCTCTATTTAGTATTCCTTGTTCTTAGTGTCATGTTTCATTCTTCACTTACAGTACATAGCCACTAGCTTCGTCCCAGTTCACCCTCTGTCCCTGTGCCCTGCTTAGGAGCACAGCTACGGTACACTTAGCATCCACACTCCGGACTATTAGTAAGACCTATGTTTTACTCCTGTATATAAGTCTCCACACTTGTAGTAGATACTCCAGTTTGAATATCGACTTGGACAGTCTCCCAAGCTCACTCTGACCCCCTTGAGTCTCTAAGAC
>JBBPMX010000600.1:0-11221 GCA_038090515.1 Pulveroboletus cf. viridisquamosus
TGCATGCGCTCTATGGGAACTGATACATCACCCCATTGCAGGCAGACTCGTCCCTAACCAGTTGATATATCACTCACCTCGCCCAGGTCCATTAACAACTCGCTGGTTTATCATGTCGAGATGAGTGCCTCGTTTCCAGACACGCTGAAGGAGCTGACAGGTATATCATCACCACTCAGGTGATAATATATTATCCGTCCGGCTCTGTCAACGATTTGCTGATCTATCACATCGGGTGGGTACTTCCCCATGCCAGTGTGGTGCATCACCACTAGCTACCCTTAGATACATACTGTGAGTATGTGCCTGACGGCAGCTAATACATTACTCCATCCCCAATGATTCCCTGCGCCACTGTGGTATATCACAAGTGCTCGGTCCGACATATTACACTGCATCCGACATACTGAACGAGCTGACAGATATATCACCACCATACTCAAGTGATACATTGCTGCTCTGTAGATCATCCCCGCGCCGCTGTTGTATATCATTTGCGCTCCCTCTGATATATCACGTCATGTGTACAGGGCTGTTTGCAACTGATGTATCATCCGCCTGGGTCCGTCGACGACTCATTGACCTATCACATCAGGTGAGTACTTCATTGTGGAAGTGCTGAGCGGGCTAACGGGTGTATCACTACCATAATTAGGTGATATGTTGCTGCTCTGCAGATCATCCTTTTTTGCACTACCATGGTAAATCACTAATGCTCACTCTGATGTAACACGTTGTACACAGAAAGCCATTTGTCGCTAGCATATTACTCTGCTTCAGGCAAACCCGCCCCTGACTGGTTGATATGTTATCCGCCTGGGTCCGTCAATGACTTGTCAATCTGTCACGTCAGATAGGTACTTTTCCCAATGTGCTGAACTAGCTGATGGATATATCGTCACCATACTCAGGTGATACACCACTGCTCTGCTGACGATCCCTGTGTTGGTGTGGTACACCAGTAGCACTCACTCTGGTGTATTACACCGTGTGTACGAGGTTGTCAGCAGCTGATATACAATCCGCTCGGGTCTGTTGACCTATCACATCAGGTGGGTGCTTCGTCGCCAGATGTGTTGAACAAGCTGACAAATACATTACTACACTCAGGTGATGCATTGCTGCACTGTAGATGGTCCCCGTCCCGGTGTGGTACATCACCAGCGCTTGGAACCAGGTGCGTGACTACCAAATCCAATACATTACATTACACCTGACATATCTGTTTCAGGTAACCCTGTCTGGATAGCACAACCGTCCTACTGATACTGCACTCACCCTGGTTCGGCGACACTTTACTGACTTATCACACCAGATGAGTACTTCGTCATCAGATGCGCTGAATGACTCGGAGCTGACACATGTATCACTCCCATACCCAAGTAGAACATTACCGCTCTGTAGATCGTCCTTGTCATAACCAGCGCCCACCAGGTGGGCGATTGCACTCCGATATATCGGTCCTCACCTACCCATGTCCTGCTGACATACTGCAACTCATAGACTTTGATATGAGCACACTAACAATGACATGGAGGTATAATACGTAGTACATTACACCTGCTTTTTATGTGGTTTTTTTCCTCCTATGTTTCATGTTAGTAATTGATTGGAGTTAAGGAGCATCTTCTTACTTTGTTGCGGGAGCCTTCTCGCTGCTTCTTGCTCCTGGTCACTTTTTGCCCACTGAAGTCTCGGCACCAATCAAATCTGCCATCTGATTTCGTTTTGATGGCTGTCGTACACGTTTTCTATTGGAATTCATGTCGCCATTGGATGTCGTCTGAGGATCGGCTTTGGGGCCTGGCTGTATAACGGATCCATCTGTGTGAGGTGACTGACCTGCGATGGGGTCACCTTGATCATCTCGCTCAATGGCCATGGCCACCAGCCCACCTGGCTCCATCTGTGCAATGCTTGCGACCATTGGAACCTGCACGATGGTGGAGTTTGACAGGAGAGATGGTACGGGCTAGGTCATGGGTATACCCAGTTGAGCATGCACAGCGGTATGGTTGGCCGTGAGAGATGGGGCAGACGGGGCAGTTTGGGTCATGGGAGATGGGGCAGTCTGGGCCACGAGAGATAGAATTGGTTGGGTCACAGGAGACGCAGAGGTTTGGGTCACAGGTATACTTGTTGCCGTTATGGTAGGGATTTCATGCGAAAATTGTATCACGGGCGGGGCTGTGTGCGATGACTGACCTGAGACGAGATTATTCAGCTTATATTGCGCAGACAGAGCAAGCGTTGGGTTGCCTGGCTCATTCTGTACGGCAGTGATGGCTGTCGAAATCTGCGCGGCAGGGTGGACAATCGGAGGTAGTGGAGTCTGCCCAACCACTGCGACAGGCACAGCCATTTGACCTGGCTGTACTGAGTCTGGGTTACGTGTCATGAAACTACTAATGGACGGCCCGCCATCTGACTCCACACCGAGAGAGCCAGGAGCGCTGAGAGGCTGTATGAATTCGGGTGCATTGATTGCGGTGATTGGCTGGGTTGAGCTGGGAGCGGAGAAGTCGCAAGTCGGGTTTTGAAGAATACCAGGCAAGGAAATAGATTCAAGTCCAGGATACTTGACTAAAAAGTTATCTAGCGTTTCAATAGCCATGGAATTGCCAAAGTTGTATTCAAAATCATCAATAGGAGTCAACTGTACGTCCAGCTGGTGGCGTGCATCCACTGTTGGCACTACCCCTGGATTCATCAGCTGAAGCGGCGGCGCAGCTTCGGGGTTCTCCGGGCCTGTCACACTAGTCCCTGCCACTACAGCCTGGGACTCCTCATTCAACTGGATAGTCTCTCCCTTCGTAGTAGGCGATGCTGAGGATTGGTCAGTTCCAGTGACCCACAACCATGCCAGGTCGCCACTCACCAACTACACGGCTAAGAAAATCTGTATATGGCCGCATCACGCTTTTTGTAAAATCTGGGTAGACCTGGTCGAATGTATACCCGAGGTCGGTCTTGCCAACATGAACACTGCAAGCCTCAATCTTCCCTCCCGTTTCTGGAGTGGGTCCTCCCATTAGAACGCTGAACGACCATCTGGTGAGCTCCTGCAACCTGTTCAAGAAGTGGACTAATGTGGGGGCTACCCTATCGACATAGCTGGCAACACTCGTAAGTTCCCAGCGTAATATCACTCGTATATTTGAACTCACAATTGGGTGGGTTTCACAGCACCCGACTTTTTCTCGTTCTTTCCTTGCTGTTTCTCCTCGACCATTTCCTTCCAACGCGCCTCAACTTTAGCCTTGACTTCGTCAGTCTCACTCTTGAATAACTCCCGTGTCTTGCTCATAACGACAGAAAGCTTCGGGGACATTTTCGCCCCCTTTTGTCCGTCCGAGGCTGCTGCAGCGATCACATCTTCCTTCTGTACCTCACCAGCGCCTCCAATTAATGGCTTAATCTTATCGTCATAGTACAAATTCAGGTAAGCTTCAATTTTCTGTGGCTTGCGTGTGCGCACATCTCGCGATTGCATCAGGTCAGCTATCATCGAGGTTGTCGACTTGACATCTACTTCCTTGGCCTGACAAGCCCTCTTACTGGTGCCCCATTTGTTACGTAGTTTATTCCGTAATTGCTTTGACTATGTGAGCATGACTGCGGAGATGTCATGGCATTCTAGTGCGTACCTCCTTCCGCGCTTCCACTGCTTGTCCTAATACACGCTTTTGTTCCTCGGATAGCTCGGCATTGACGGTCAAATCGGGGAACATGACAACATGCTCCGGAAATTTTGAGAACCACTGGTCGTAGAAGTGCGGCCAAAAGGCACTGTAGTCTCGGTTGGCTTGGCACTGCATGAACTCCATGTAGAACCCTTGCATAAACTCGTCTTGCTCCCTGGTGGTCCACGAATGCGGCGACATCTATAGCCAGGTAAATTTTCTCCTTTGCTACCCAAAGCCAGCCAATCTGACTTACTTTGAGCCTAGCTACCTGAGCCGACGTGAGTTTGACGTGTCGGGTAAGTGCAAACAGTGTGGAGAGATATACCAGATGACGCGCAGTGTGAGTGAAATGTGTTTATTGGGAGAGAAATGCAGGTAAACGGAGAAAAATGACGCGCAAAAGGGCATATCTATCAACCAATCAAAAGCTGATTCCACTGGGCAGTAAGTCCGATCGGGTCTTGGACACGCAGACACCGATGCTCCTTCTTGAATAGATTCACACAACGTCGTTGAGCTGGTGAGTTGCGCATCTACAGTGATACTCTCTATTAATAGATGACCTGGGGGTCCTGGCGACCTGCCTTTGAAGTATGTCCATGTCTCCCCCTCAGCCTCAGCGCACTGTCGACCGGCCCCAAAACCATGTCGACCTGCCCCAAAATGATGTCGACCTGCCTCAAAACAATGTTGACCTGCCCGTTGGTCTGAGTGCCCAGGAACTCCTCCGTAAGCCACAGTTTGTTTGTTTACCAGGCTAATGCAACCCTAGGATGGCATTCGGAAATCGGCAAGTTGAACCTCTTGTTCCATGATTCCAGTCGCCTCTCTGCTATGATGTCATGTCGAGCCTACCTCCTCTACACTGAACACGAAGAACGCCATTTTAAACGGACAGGTAGGTGATTTCTGATCATGACACAAGGTACTAACTCCCCACTGCCTAGGTGCACGAAACCCCAATCCACCACTACCGCCCTCTGTCCGCCATAGAGCTGTTCAGCTCCCTGACCAATTGCGTGCACCAACCAACCACCACATCCTTTCATATCGTGGTTTCATGTTTATCGCGCCTGAAACACGCCCGACCAAGGGCCGGTATTATGTGGTTACACGTGGAATCTTGGTTGGCGTTTTTTTGTACTGGTAAGTCCTACGCAGAGTTGAATTACACGCTTTAATCCACATTCTAGGACTACCACTGCCCCACATGTGATGTCTGTCATGGGTGCGGTGCACATGCGGGTTGAGTCATTTGATGAGGGACTTCGTCGCATGATGGATGCTATAGATGACGGGTATGCAAAATATCTGCACTGAGATGCCTTGCTGTAGCTAGCTGTCGTGTAGTCTTATGTCTCACATTCGGTCTATGGGCGCAACTAGTCTGTTTACCACAATCAGTTCACCACGTCTGAGGCCGAGCTCACGCAAGATAACGTAAGCATGACAATCACGAGTACGCGAGTATATCTCCTATCAACCCTTGGAGTTCGTCATAAGAGTTGTCAGATATGCCTAATAGTATCACCAGCAGTGGTGTTGATCAGTCTGCTGCGGGAAAATCTTCAAATCTTGAATAACGGGGTGGTATGTTAATGATATTCAATTCTTGTTACTCTCTCATGTGTGAGGCCATTATGAATGACAGTGATGCAACAGTTTAGTCCTCGACCCCATGATACAATAATACAACTGCTCTAAGGTTCACTCGATTGTCTATCGTAGCTTTGAATGGTCTACATTCCTCCGACCGTTATCGCACTACCCAGACTCGTCAACATGCTCTTTATTGAAGCCAAAGTCTGCAACAGCATAAATCTCCTACCGCTTAGTAAGTCTCCTGTCGATCATGATCAACCGTTCTTGAGGTTTATCACTGAGGTCCCATGATCGGGTAACTGGTCTCACGGTTCAACAATCCCGCCTACCGCTCCATCTCCATGCCTCGCCCTAAGCTCTACAAGACTGCTGAGGAAAGACGGCTTGCTGCCCATGCTTCACGTGCTAGGTATTATTATCTGTAGGTTTTCCTTCTCATGTGGGACGGCTATTTTCTTGACACTGCGATCGAGCCATCGTGAAGAAATCAATGCAAATGCCCGGCACAAGCGACTTGAGAACCGTTGCTGTGTGACAGACAAAAACGAGTATGTTCTGCCTGCCTTTCAGGCCTTGTCATTAATTGCCTATCTCACCTTCAGATGTGTGTCTGTCGCTGAGTGCTCACTGAAGAATCTGATTGGGCTATCGCTCTGTGCACTGATGGACACCCTTTGTCTGGACTACATTGCCAGCAAGGACTACAGTCGCATTAACATGATGCACACAGCCGTCGGGGAGGTGGAGGCTGCATTAAGGAAGGCCTGTGTGGATGGTTCAAATGACATGGTATGCCTCTCCTCCCTGCGCAAGCGTGTTGGGGCCGTGCTACATGTATTAGAGAACTTGCTATTACCGGCGATGGAGAACCGGGATATTGCCGATATGCGGCAGCGTAGAGTCTTTCTTTACCAGTCGTTCGATGATTCATGGTAACATAGCTAAATGTGTATGGCGTTTACTTTTCTAGATGCCTCGGAATTCCTGCGTCCATGGGATGACCTCCCCTTCTATCACAGGTCTCTGTTCACATGCAAATCCTGACAAGAAGCGCAACTATGGATTATTCGACAGAAACTTCTGATGCCGTATCCAGCACAAAATAAATATCCAAGTATTGCTGCCCATAGTTGATCCATTTCCAAAGGCGGCGAATGTGCTGAATGTGCCAAGGTAATTAGAAACATATTTGGGAGTGTCGCAATAGGACTCACCCTATACAGCTGTACGAGTTTTTTGGTGACCTCTCGCTGTTGGCTGCTTTCGAGCACAATTGGCCATGGGATGTCGGGGTAGAGCTGTTCTCTCAGTGGCTACCTTTGATTGAAATCGTCCACAATCTCCCCGAAGAAATTGCGACGTTCATTTCGATCATTGAACGGTAAAGTTGTCGCCCTAGTGTCGAATTGTTTCACCACCCATCCCAGCTGGGTGGCTTCAAGAGGGAAGGGTTCATGTGTCACTGACCGCGATTGCCTCCTCTGGCTGCGGTTCGGTGCATTCCTGTTGGTCACGTCCCTAATGGATCAGGTCAGTTTAACTAGGTCATGGCTAATATAAGAAAAGCTGACATGTGGGTTCTATGGGACGTGTGCATCGACAGCTGGCAGGCCTTTATCTACGCTTGGTTGCTACTCCTTCCCACGCTGCAATTTATAAGTTGCGTGCAACTCGGAACGAAGAAAGGGGTATGTCGTTTGGTGCGCTCCCCCCTTGTCCTTGTATCTGATCTCACATCACTTTTACTAACTCCGTGTACCATGCCCCGCGGACGTCCTGCAAAGAAGATTCGTATTGTCAAGTTCAACAGTCAAGATGAACCTGTGGAGCTACAGCGTCTCCATGTATACTGAGCTCACGAGGATGGTAATGTTTCGGTTGAATCTAACTTCATACCATCCCAGACATCCAACTCCAATGAGCCGACGACCTCCTTGGAGCCCTCGGACAGCAACTGGCATGATGGTGATGACAACGGCAATATCAGTGATTTTGATGTATCAACCGAGCTTACTGCTGTGACCTCCCATGCCAGCGAAGCTAAAAGAGTGTGCTCACCTGTAGCTTCTGTCGCTGAACCGCTCATGATAAACTACAGGTGAATCATCCTCTCCTTCAGTGGCTTCCTCAACGCATGTCGTTCCTAGACGAAATGATTCGTCTCGAAGGCCGAGGGGAGTTCCATGAAATGTGTAGTTGTGGTGGTAGCGCTGCACCACGTTACTGCTGCGAGGACTGTTTCAGAGAACGGCTTACGTGCCTGGATTGTGTGCTCGCACATCATACGACCGGACCTTTACATAGGATCAAGGTATGCAAACATCCTATGGGTTGACCTTGTGTTGAGTATGACAGGAATGGAATGGCCACTACTTCCAGCGTGTCGCTCTCAAATCTCTAGGTCTTTGTGTTCAACTAGGACACCCGCCAGGGCAAGCCTGCTACAATCCAAAAGCTGCGTCTGGTAATGAGTTTGTGGTTATTGACACCAATGGAATCCACAACGTCTCTCTCGATTTTTGTGGCTGTGAACATGCGCAAAGTCACTACAAACAGTTACTTCGATGCCGGTGGTTTCCCGCAACTACTATCAACCCACGCACAGCCGCTACCTTCAATGTCCTCAAGGCCTTTCATTTACTCTCTCTTGAGTCCAAGGCATCCGCTTATGAGTTTTACAGCTCCCTTATACGAATCACTGACAACACTGGGCTACATGACGTGCGGGATCGTTATCCTGCCTTCTTGCGGATGACGCGCGAATTTCGCCACCTGAAACAACTGAAACGCATGGGTAGAGGTCACAATCCAGAGGGAATCGACACCACGAAGGAGGGCGAGTGCACGGTGAGATGCCCAGCGTGTCCACATCTGGGCATTAACTTGCCAGATGGCTGGGAAAGAGTCGAGACTACGAAAGGGTGAGTGGTTCATCGTGTTCCAAAAACGTTCACTGACCTGGCGTAGATGGATTTATGCACTTTTTATTGCGATTGATGCCAACTTTCACTTGAAGCGCAAAGCAGTATCATCGGATGAATCTGATCCCAGCCTCAATCGTGGGTGGGGTTATTTCGTGGAAGAAGACTCTTACAAGTCTTACCTGAAGGGATGCGCGAACGTGTCCCAGGAGATTAGTGAAGGACTCTATAGATTTTAGTCGTGGCTGAGACAGACATAGAAAAGTACATGTGTCGGCCACAACGCCGTTAACATGGCCAACTCTAAATCATCCCGTGGGCTCGCTGCTACGGGGGTCGGGACAGTGGATTGTGCCCGACATGAGATGAAGCTACCAAATAGTGTTGGCAACCTTCAAAAGGGAGAACGGTATGTGAAATTCACTGCCCCTTGAGTGGTTTCTGACCAATTAGGTATGTAAATATGGACTACCTTGTGTTTTCTGCCGTTGCACACTTCCCGTTGGTCATGGTCAACTTTTCGTATGACATTGCGTGCCAATGGCACAAGAAACTCTGGGCCCGGATGTCGTCACTGCCTGAACGCCTCCAGCTTGACCGAGATACAAGGTTAACACGTTTTTTTGTGCTGAAGTTCCACCTCAGGGCCCATGTCCAAAGCTGTCAAACGGCCTTTTCATTTAATTTTACTTGCTGGGTTGGTCGTACTGACGGCAAAGCTCCTGAGCGGGGTTGGGCCAATTTCAACCGTGTGGCATCAAGTACAAAGGAGATGGGCCCTGGGGCACGACGTGATCATCTGGACGATCATTTTGGTGATTCAAACTGGAAAAAACGACAAGCACTTGGTTTGTTGCATTTCTCATTCTGCGCTAGTCCTTGTTTGACATATTGTAGGACGGGCAATGCTACGCAAAATGACTGAGGCATTACGGAGCGTACAGGTTCACCGACAGGAGCTCGATGAGCTCGAAAGAGCCATAGAGCCGATGCAATTAGAAAAATGGCATGTCGCAGTGCAAGACTGGGAGGAAGATCACACGAGACCGAACCCATTTGAGAACCAGATCACACGTAAGCAATTATCGTTGTATACTGAAGCAGATGCTATACTCAGCGACCACACAGCCATGACACTGTCTGCCGTGAAGCTTCGTCTTGCAGAAGAAGAAGCCCAGCAGCTTGCGGAACATTCAGACTTTTCTTTGCATGCGGATATTTCACCGCTGGTGCTGATTTCCTCTGGAATTGATATTCAGGACATGCAGTACGTATTCATTGATCTGACTGGATGTGAAGTTGACGCTGGGCTAGGAACCGCCTTGCCATTGATGCAGCAGAACTTGGAACCCATGCTACGGATTTGCAGAAAGCAAACATTGCTGCTCGTCGTAATGCCCTCCAGAGAAAGGTGGATACATGGATGCAGATTCAACTACTGTATATGCCATCAGTCGCTACACTACGTGGCAACAGTCGTGTCGTTGGCGAGGATGACCTGGGGAACAACAGACCTGAAAAAGTGAAGCTTTGGCTTCCTTCGGAACTGGGTAATGATATCTCTTGTGATCAGCGCCTGCGATTAATCGAATGGGAGTTGCGCTTTGCACAAGCCAATGATGCCCTTAATGAGGTTCGGCGCAGCATCCAGCTGCATGCTCATCTCTCCTTGTTCAAATTGTCCAATATCCGAGGCCAGCGCGCCAATACGCGGGCACGTAGCGCCCTTGATCATGCCCAAAAAAAGAAATGGGAAGCTAAAAGCAAGTATACGATAGCGCGGGGCGCTTTGTATGTCCTAGGTCCCTTACTTGGCAAGGTTGACTGGGACAACCAGCTTCGTACGCTACAGGATACCGCATGAGATACATGAACGACATGCTGGACAATCAGACAGAGGGGACGAGAGATATATCATGGATATGGAAGGTACCTGGTGTATTGGGAAAGAGCGATAATGACCTTCAGGATTGTAAGTGCGCATTGTACACTTGACTCTGTTCGGGCCCACAGGTTGACCTAGGAAGCAGGCCTGCGAATTGAATGGTGCAAAGCACGAGCCCGTGAGGCCCGATGGGCAGAGGAAGTGATTCTCCTTCACGAAGAAATGCGAAGGATTGTGGTGTTTTTGGAATGGGAGATGGATCAGTGGATGCAGCGTGCATCTACTCGGATGCTTACGGGCGCTGAAGGCGAGGGATCAGTGGCTTATGCCAAACGACAGGCTGCACTCCGTGCAGCAACCATTTCCTCATTTAAATCATTATGGAGTAGTATCCCTACATCGCTTGCTGAGAGTTGATTTGTTACTACATTTGCATGTATGTACAAACGGCTAATGCACAGGCGAGCATGGTGCGATAGATTGGAATGTAATCGTCTACTTGGTAAACACTGGTAATATGGTGGAGACAGATGTATCACTTGAGTATGGAGGTGATATATCTATCAGCTTGTTTAGCGCATCTGGCAATTAAGTACTCACTGATGTGATAAATCAGCAGAGTGTTGTCGGCCCTGGGTAAGCGCATGAGGAGCGGATGATACATCAACTAGTACTAAGCCAGGGGATAGGAGTGCTTACAACGGGGCGGTATATCAGTCGCGCATACGTACAATATGATGTATTGGAGCTGGTAGTCACACACCTGGTGCCAAGTGCTGACAATGTACCGCACCCGACACAGGGACCATCTACAGTGTAGTAATATATCACCTGAGCATAGCGATGTATCTGTCAGTTTGTTCAGCACTTCTGGCAATGAAGTACCCACCTGATGTGATAGATCAGCGAGTCGTTGGCAGAGCCGGACGGATAATATATTATCACCTGAGTGGTGGTGATGATATACCTGTCAGCTCCTTCAGCGTGTCTGGAAACGAGGCACTCATCTCGGCATGATAAACCAGCGAGTTGTCAACGGACCTGGGCGAGGCGAGTGATATATCAACTGGTTAGGGACGAGTCCGCCTGCAATGGGGTGATGTATCAGTTCCCATAGAGCACATGCG
>JBBPMX010000602.1:0-11206 GCA_038090515.1 Pulveroboletus cf. viridisquamosus
GATTCAACAAACAGCTAATAATTTTCAGGGCGGCCATGTAATGTGCAAGGAGAATTCCTCCCAGAAGGCTGCTCTCCACCTTCGCTCCCACCAAAATCCCCAGACGATTGGAGTCCATTTCAAAACCGTGTGGAGTTCGAGCTAGCGGATTTTATTTATTCTCAGAGCCAAATTTCTGCATCCAATATTGACACGTTACTGGACCTATGGAATGTCTCCCTTCTCCAAGCTGGTGACCGTCAGTCTCCACTCTTTTGCCGGACTCACAAAGATTTGTACAACAAGATTGACAGTATCAAACTGGGTGATGTGAAATGGCAAAGTTTTATAGTGCGATATACCGGTCCACGGCCTGATGAAGGTGCCATCCCCCCGTGGATGAACAACTTGCATGAAGTTTACTTCCGTGACCCACTCCAGGTGATACGCAATATCATTACCAACCCAGATTTTGTGTCATCGATTGACTATCGTCCTTATCGGGAGTTTGAGAGTTCTAGCAATGAGCGCCGATGGTGTAATTTCATGTCCGGAGATTGGGCATGGCAACAGGCAGTAAGAAAATTCGTCCATTGAGCTGTTTCACTACTAACTACGGCTTAGGACATCATTGGACAAGATCCCAATACGCATGGCTCCGTTTTCATCCCTATTATACTCGGTAGTGACAAGACGACTGTCTCTGTCGCTACTGGTCAAAATGACTTTTATCCGCTATACCTTTCGATCGGAAATATTCACAACAATATGCGATGTGCACATAGAAATGGAGTTGTGCTCATTGCATTCTTGGCCATGCCAAAAAGTAAGCATAATCATTCACTTTTCAATCAACAGCTTGAGTCCACTACAGCTACTAGGTTTCATGCAAAGACTGATGCGTTCCGTCGATTCTGTCGGCAACTTTTTCACTCATCTATATCCAGGGTACTGCAGTCGATCAAACCTGGTTTGACAACACCTGAAATCATGTACTTCGGTGATGGTTACTATCGTCGGGTGATACTTGGGCTTGGCCCTTACATAGCCGACTATGAGGAACAAGTCCTCTTGGCTTGCATCGTGCGAGGATGGTGCCTGAAGTACACATTACATTGAACTGGTCACCTGGGATCTCACCAATTTGACAGGTGCCTCGCTCCAAGAAATGACCTTGACAGTGCCGCACTTTACCGCACTCACGAACACACTGAAACCATGATCAAACAAAGTATGGTATCGGACATGTTTAGCATGGTACATCTTTGGAATAATTATGGTATTGTCGGTGATCTAGTGGTACGCTTTTTGCACATTCATCCTAACAATCTGTTGATCATGCACCATACAGCCTTTTACAAATGATTTTCCACGTGCCGACATTCATCAGCTATTGTCGCCGGACCTGCTTCACCAGATAATTAAGGGCGGTTTCAAGGATCATCTGGTTGACTGGGTCGAGAAGTACGTCAGAGACACGTATGGTGGGGAAGCGGAGTCCATTCTCGATGATATTGACCGCCGGTAATTTTGAATCTACTAGTTCTATCCGTTTGACTAATTATCCGTCCTCAGTATTGCTATGGTGGCACCCTTCTCAGCCCTCAGACGATTTCCAGAGGGCCATGGCTTCAAGCAATGGACTGGTGACGACTCCAAGGCATTGATGAAGGTATGAAATTTAGCTCACGTCCACAGTGTTGACAATGTTTTGTGACAGGTATATCTAGCAGCAATTGAGGGCCATGTACCACGGGGGGTTGTACAGGCCATACACTTTTTCTTGGAGTTCTGTTATCTTGTCCGACGCCATGTGATCACTGACAGCTCCCTAACCGCAATATCCGATGCACTGAAATCCTATCATGAAGCCCGCGAGGTTTTCCGCCCGTCTGTTGTAGCGCATTTTAACCTTCCACGGCAACATGCTATGGTACACTACCCAGACATGATCCGTTTGTTTGGTGTGCCGAATGGCTTGTGCTCTTCGATTACCGAGTCAAAACATATCAAGGTGGTCAAGGAGCCATACCGGCGTTCTAACCGCAACAATGCCCTGGGACAGCTGTTACTGACTAATCAGCGGCTCGACAAGCTTGCGAGGTGCCGTGTGGACTTTGATCAACGGGGAATGCGTCAAGGATCATGCATTGACAGTGTCATACGGGCTGTAGGTAAGTATGGTCTCTACCTATTGAACTTCCCCTGGCTCATATAAGGTTTTGTCAGTACAACCTACTAGTAGTGATGCTGCCATTCCACGTGAAGCAACCTCGGCTGATGAAATGGCAGAAGAAGACGACGCTGAGGCAATTGATGATTCAACAAGTGTCGAGGCACATGTTGAACTTGCACGAACCGTTCGTATGTATCCATATAGTCCCACCTTGGCTCAACTAATGTACACTCCAGAGCACAAACGTGCACGCTTGATCGCAGAACTTGGCATTGAGCTTGGCATCTCAAATATTTCAGAGGTTTTGCGACAGTTCCTCTTCCAACAGGATTTTCCCGATGATCAGCGTGACCTTAGTGCTGTACCACTTTCTGAGTGTCCTTCAGTCAAGGATACAGCGAAGATCAAGGTCTTTAATTCAGCGTCTGCAACTTACTATGCTCCTAGTGACATTAGTGGAGTTGGAGGCATGAAACGAGAAATCATACGGTCTTGCCCATCCTGGAGGAGTGGTCATCCCAGACTTGACTGTGCATTTGTGACTACTGATCCTGATCTTAAAGGCATGCAAGTGATGGATGTTGTACGTGTCCTTGCGTTCTTCTCTTTCGCATATCGCAGCCCTTCGGCAATTGAACAGAGAGAACCAGCGAAGAACTATCCATGTGCGGTTGTCCGCTGGTTCACACTCTCCGAAGAGCCCGATGTTGACACAGGAATGTGGGTTGTCCGACCAGGATTCAATAGTCGCCGCCAGCCCGACATATCCATAATCCATCTTGATGCGATATACCGTGCGGCTCACCTCATTCCGATCTATGGGACCCAGCAACTCCCACGGGAAATTGAACCCCACCACTCCTATGATACTTTCCGTGCATACTACATTAACAAGTATGTGGATCACCATGCGTTCGAGATCGCATCCTAAGGAATATCTTCATGAAGCGTGTGTCCTGTATTGGGTATCTGGATTGTCATTGGTCTGACTTTTGCACTGCTAGCCATTTCCATCTGTTACCCGCACGCTATGAATCACCCGTTTCCCCCTCCCCTCTTGGTCTACTTGACTGCTACTTCTATCCATCTGCTGTCTGCCTTATATGCTATGAATCGCCTGTTTCATCCTTCCCTCTCCCCTCGGGGTCTATTCATCCTGAGATCTGTTGGGGTCCATTGGGTCACTGGCTCTTCATTCTACCTGGTATCGTCTTTCCCTTGCGTCTGTTTTTCCTTAGGTGCCTGACTATCACACAGCCTTCTCCTCTGATGCCTACACGCTATGGTGATTTGTTACGGACTGTCGGGCCGTCGACTCTTTACTCTAGTTACTTAGTATGACTTTTGTCACAGCTCGTTTACTTTCCCTTCTTAATTGCTTGGTGTGATGTTCCATTAGGATCTGTGCCTCAACTTCATCAGCTTTACCAAATTTCAGACTTTAACAGTTGTCGGAAAATCTCAAAGTGACACAAGCGTAACAAAGCAAATGTGTTGATTTGCTGATGTGCTATGGACCAGAAGGAAGAGATCTTATAGTATGGGTGACAAGCTTGTACCTCAATAGATGTCATAGATCGAAAGCATGTGGAATGCAGGTACCTTACTATGGACAAGCGATGCGATATAGTTCATCTGGACTGGTTTATCCAGATCTGATGTATCTGGTATAGTATCCAGTACAATCCGGGCACTGTCCGGATTGGCAGGTGAGTGGTCCTATTGTTTCTTAGTGGTTCAGGATCCTGACATGCCTTTTGAATGAGGCAATATTTTGTCACTCCCACTCAAGCGAAGTCGTAATCCCATATTCCTGACAAATTTCCAGTGCTGGTTCTTTGTGAGTGGTTTTGTAAGTATGTCTGCCACCATATCTTTGGTAGAGACATATCGGACCACAGCTTCTCCCTGTCCAACCAGGTCATCGTGGACATAGTGATATTTCCTCTGAATGTGTTTGGTCCAGGCCTGGAATTGGGGATTGCGACACAAGATAATGGCTGCCTGATTGTTGCAAAACAACTCTGTGGGGGCCTTCTGTGGATGTCCAATCTTGTCAAAGAAGATCTGAAGCCATGCCAAGTGCTGCCCTGCATTACTGAGCCCAATATATTCAGATTCCATGGTGGAAAGGGCTACCATGCTTTGTTGCTTGCTGGACCAAGAGATGGCTCCACAATTGCTGATGAACATGAAACTGGAAGTGGAGCAGGAGTTATCTGGATCCTGTGACCAACCAGCATCCGAGTACCCATGGAAGTCAAGATCTGTGGAGAGCTCTGTTCCATTGAAGTGGAGTTCCATGTCCTTCGTTACCTGGACATATCAGAGTACATATTTTGCAGCCTCCCAATGCACAGCCTTTGGCTTTGCACTAAAATGGCTGAGGGCACCTACTGTGTATGTGAGATCTGGTGTAGGAGCCTGTGGTCTCCTATGGTTGTAGGTCCTCTTTTTCAGCTTATCAAGGTGTCCTATCAAGCATCCTAGTCGTGTCCCATGTCCGTTCATACCATCTTGAGGTCAGTCCGTTTCGCATTTTGCTTATCCGATTATCCGTGCCGTCTATCCGGTTCTGGTTCTTGTGCATCCGTTTCATCTGGTCTGGTTCTGTCTACCAGATTGTGTAGTTATATCTATCACTCATTGGTTTTATCACTTATTTGCATCTTATTTAACTTACTACTATGACTCTTTGCTTTTTTTGCTATCTTGCTACTTAGAATTGAGTGTCCCTTCATAGGGCCTCAGTCGTTACCATAGATACAAGTCCAGGGAAATGCCCAGACTATAAATGTCTTGTATTGAGATCTTGAATCTCATCAGTTTGCTACCCACTGGTCATCTCCCAGCGTCGGAAGTCCCTCTTGTTGTCGTCTGGATCGTTCTCAACACCATTTCTCTTCGTCATCATCAGCATCCAGGTCCTCATCCTTGACCCATTGTTTGTATCCGGCTCTCGTCCTTGGCCGGGTTTTTCCCCTATCATCATCAATCTTGCCTATCATCGTCAATTTCATTTCCATCATTGTCAATTTCCTTCGTCTTCATCATTTCCTTTTGTCTTCATCAAGTTCTTGTGTCTTCGACTCCTATCACGCTCGATCTGGCCCCATCCATGACCACATCCGTGCACACCCGGTCCTCATTGTCGACTAGATTATTTGTTTCCTGTCTGGAACATCGTCTGGAACCATCCTTTCTCACTCTTGTGCACTGAGGTTGGTTGTAATCGTCTGTCCCTGGTACTAACCCTCTACAGAACCCCTTGGGATGAGGAAACTCAACCCCTACACACATCACCCCACACCACTCAACTATCTTTCACCAGGTGGGTTTCGAGCATGAGATACATCAGTGATCCAATGATGGTGAGATATGACACCTGCTTCCCATCTATGAGGAGTTCTGGTATGACCGAGTCATCAGTTGGATCGGTGGCAGAAAGGTGCAATCCGTGTGCCATAGGGGTCCATTCCAGTTTGCAAGTGGACATACTGGTCCGGTCCAAGATGGTATGACAGTACTGTGACTGTGCCAGGGAGATGATCTGGAGTGGGCGGTTCCGTTTGATTTCGATGCTGAATATGTGTTTAGTCTCCCCGATGTTGGAGATGACAACTCCGATCTCCTCCAGGCTCTCCTGTCCAACTCCAAGGTTCCTTAATGAAGTTCCAGACAAACTCCTATAACTCCTACATAGGAGTTACCGAAGTCCTATAGAAGCAGTCAGAGATGGATAGGAAGGCCGGACTTGTGTCTAATGGCATATCAGTACGCATTCCTTATGTCATTTCTTTACCCTACCTTCACTTCATTCTCATTCCATAACTTCATGCAATTTCTCCTTCCCCTTTACTATTCCCTTACAAAGATCACTTGTTTCGCTTCAGAGTTGATTGGACTTTGTGCTCACATCTTTGCCTACCTTATATATATATTCCCTTTTACTCCTGGGCTCTCCTCAGTCATTCCTGCTACTCTTTGGGCAGCGGCTGAGGTGAGTACCAGTTTTGCTTTACCTTATTACTATTGCTAATTAGTGTAGTGGGCAATCACTGCCCTTTTACTTAGATTTTAACAGGTTATGAGCCCCACTAGCGCACTCTAGCAATCTGGACACCTGTCGAATGAGTTACAGTAGCTCTCGCTACCTCTGTGGATTTTTTCCCACACCCTCTGGCCTGCTCTGGATCGCTTCCACAACCCTACCTCTAGGGTCTACACTCCTCACTAAATCACTTAGCCAGCACCATGTCAGAATCAATGACATCTGATACCGTAAGCTGCCCAGTCCTAACAGGACCCTTAAACTTCCAAATATGGAAGCTCCAAATCACAGTGAAACTCCATCAGGAGAAAGTCCTAGGCATCACCCTCAGCACTGATAAATCTCTGACCTCCTCCCACACATCTCTGGCACCTTCCTCTGAGGAAATCTGAAAATGGATGGAACGAGATGAAAAGGCACATGAAATAATCCAGGACCACATCTCTAATGCACTCCTACTCAAGATGCAGGCACACACTACTGCCAAGACACTTTTTGATGCCATCCTAAACCTCCACAAAGCATCTAACCTTGCCTCCACCTTTTACTTGTACCGCCAACTCTTTGACTCCTTCTGGGATGGCACCTCCTCTGTCTCTGACCACATTGCCTCCATCTGGACATTGGAGACCCAACTAGCTGGAATGAAGTTTGGAGTTGACTCAAAAGTCCTCGTCTTCATTTTCCTTAACTCCCTCCCAAAAACTTCAGAGTGAAGTTCCTTTACCTCCTCTGTCATCAACACAGTGGAGGAGAGCAAACTCACTTTCAATATGGTCAAGACATGAGTCATCTCTGAAGAAGCCCACCTAAACCCTCCAAAGTCCTCTGAGACAGTGCATAAAGCCTCCGAAAAAAGAAGCAATCGCCAGAGTGGTTTCCCATGCTGGTGCGACCACCAACACTCTGGACACAACTCCAATGACTGCTGGGCATACCAGGAGTGGGTAAAGGAACTTCATAAAGGAGGAAGGAGAAAGGGGAAGGAGAAGGCAAACACATTGGAGGACCCCCTGGAGCAAAATTCCAGAGCTTCAGAACAGGCAAACGTAGCTAAAATGTCCATATCTGTTATATCATATATGCTGACCTAATTATTTTTCATTCTTCACTTTACTTGTTCACTGGTCATGTGACCAGATCACATGACATGGCCTAGACCATGATATCATATGATGTCATAACATGTGGTCACCTCACTCTTTTAATTACCATCGCTACACTTCTTCATCACAGAACTCTCCCACACCCGTGGGATATCACTTACCATATGTAGTACATATTCACACCTTATCTGTAGCACAGCTTGGTCTGTGCACACTCCTCTGCAATATATAAAGGGTGCGTCCTCAGCTGGTATCCCCAGCTTTGGCCACTTGTTCCTTGGGTTAAAACCTTGGACAATAAGTGTTCTCCTTTGCTCTCACTTCTCTCTGCGAGGCTTTATGGCAAGCCTTTAGTTGCTCGGCTTCGGTGTTCTTGCATCCACATAATAATATCCAAGTCCCTAATTAACCACATTCAGGCCTATCTGTTGTCTGAACCGACCAAGTCCGAAATGGACAAGAACATCATTGACTCCAGAGCCACCTCACACATGGTCCCACATCACTCATGGTTCCATACATACTCTCCACTCTGAACTCCACACCAAATAGCCCTAGGGAATGATTCAACCGCCCTTGCCACCAGGATTGGAAGCATTGTACTCCACTCCATTGTGAAAGGAGAAATTTATGAAGTAATCCTAAGCAACATACTATTGGTACCGGAGTTCCAACTGGCCCTAATCTCCGTAAACAAGCTAGCCTCCAGAGGACTATCCACCTTGCTCCCAGTGAACTCCTCCACCTGTTCTGTCCAAAAGGGACCAGAGACCATTGCGTCACACCCAAGGACTTTACCAGCAGAAGTCCGGCCAAAGGCATGTCCTGAGTCCGGACTTGTCTCAATAGACATAAATACACTCCACTGACACATGGGATACATCGCACATTCATGGATTGAACAGATGGTCTGATAAGGCCAACTGAAGGGCATAGATGACATCTCCGGAACTCTGATGTTTTGTGAATCATGTACACTTGGAAAGATGAAGAAACTTCCTTTTGAGTCCCAAAACACCATCTGGGCATCTAGGCCACTTCAAATTATTCACTCCAATATTGGAGGGCCTGTCATATCCACTCCGATCTCCGATCTCCGGACCCTTCACTCCTTCTCCATTCCTCCATAATCTGGACTTTGCTCTTTCATATCGGACTCTGTTCTCCTAGTATTGGACTTCCCTCACTTTCCTTATTTAGTATTCCCTTTATACCTTCAACCCTCCATTCTCTAGTTACAACCCTTAACATCATCCCTTCAACCTTTTGCCACACCATATGCTCTCACTACATATGTTCCCCATCTCCATATGTTTCCCTTTTACCTAACATACCTTACCATACAGTCCTCCATTCCTCTGTCCGAACTCCGGACTGGACTTTGGTATATAAAGCTTCTGTATTCCACTTCTGTACCTCAGTACAAATATAAAACCAGTCACCTCCTGTCTCTTGTCCGACCCCCCTCTCTCCTACTCCCTACTCCCCTCCTACAAAATATGAGAACAGAGCCTAGACAAGGGCATGACACATAAGTCCTGCGCCAACATCCTCCTAGGTACCCCCTGCCACTCTGAACTCCATTTGTCCCTTCATGAACTTCATACACTAACCTTCGGACCTCTGATCAGACTTGAGTTTGGAGGAACCGGACTTAACAGGGCTGATATTCCTGCAATCCTGAGAAGGCTACAAGTACTGGCTCCTTATTGTAGATGAATTCTCTCAGTTCCCATGGGTCTACTTCCTGAAGAAGAAAAGCAATGTCCTGACGACCTACAACACCTGGAAAATGGATGTCCGAAACTTTTTCAAACAGGAAATTGAAACAGAGAAGTTTTCGGACATGCACACCCAATTCCTTTGAACTGATGGAGGAGGAGAATACTCTGGTTCAGAGTTCCACCAACAACTCCGAGTCGATGGAATAGCACAGGAAATGTCTGTGCCCTATACTCTGGAACAAAACAGACTTGCAGAGCAGATGAATCAGACCTTGTCAATGCTCATGAACACCATGCTCGAAGATTCTCACCTCCTGAAGTCATTTTGGGCTGATGCCATGTCTACTGCAGCATATGTCACTGCACAAAGTCCTTGCTCCACCCTTCACGGAGGAGTTCCATACCAACTCCTGTTTGATCAGAAGGTTGATCTGAACTTGTTCTGACCCTTTGGGTGCCTCACATATGCACTAGTGCCAAAGGAGAAATGTAATGGAAAGTTCTGCTCACATGCACGAAAATGCATCATGCTCGGATACACCTACGGACAACAAGCCTATAAACTCCTTGATCTGGAATGAAAAACCATTATCTCCAGTCGCCATGTAACTTTCCATGAGTCCAGAACAATCTCTGATTGGGACTCAACTTCTTGGAAAGTTGCCAATAAGAAACAGTGGGAGGGCCTCCTGCTGAAGCACTCACATCAGCTGGAGTGCAACAGACAGGAGGAAACTGACTCCACACCTCTGACACCTCCAAATTTCACGGAAGCAGTAGGAGCTCTGGGTCTAGACAATTTAATAGACCTGCTCACCAGATGTCTGGAGCAACTCTGAATTGATGTTACCCCTCCAGAAGCACAGGCTGCTCCTGCTCCTGCTCCATCCCCTGCTCCAACTCCACCTCCTTCTTCTCCTGCTCTACCTTCACCTCCTGCTCCTGCTCCATCTCCACCTCCTATTCCCACTATCTTTTCAACTCAGTCTCGCTCCCCATCTCGCCCTCCTGCATGGATTATAGCAAATGTCTGCAGGAGTTTCTGAAACCGTTGACCTGCAGATTGAAACAGGGATTACCAGTGCACCCTAGATGAGGAAAGGGAGAGAAGGACTGCTGTGCAGGATGGAACTCTGTTGAATGAAGTTGAAACTCCGGACTCCTCGGATGAAGAAGGCATGCCCAGAGGTTTCGTGAGCCTGCAGGAGGAGCTAGAACACTGCATGTTTGCCAGAGCAGCCAATGCTCCATTGGAGGACCAACTCCCGAACACAATAAAGGAAGCCTATGAATGTTCAGATGCAAACCTATGGAGATCCGCTGTAAAACAAAGAATCCTTTCCGGATGGATAAGGATTCAATAAAGGGTGCGAGTATAGACTCGATCCAAGGGAGGGGGACAGGAGAGACACAGGGAGCAAGAGGAGACAGCTGGCCAGTAGCCCAATTCACACAGATAGGAAGTGGAAGGGAAGAAAGATGTATTAAAACTATAGGGACAAACTTTTATAGTCCAGGGCATTCCCTAGGACTTACAAAAGCAAAATAAAGAAGGTAGATAAAACCCGAGCAAATCGGCATGTATCTGGGATCAATCCGCACCGGATCCGGGTCGGAAAACACCAATCTGGGACTGGATTAAGCTAATCCGGACCGGATGTACCAAACCTGACAACCAAAACCTACACGGACGGACACAGAATATCATGAACTGGAGAGATCAGGTGTTTGCACCACAGGAGACTTCAGTCTCCTACACCGCTGTGGAGGATGAACTCCTTAGTCTAAACTCCAACCATGTATATGAAACTGTCCTGATCCCAGATGGAGTAACTCTGATTACCTCCAGACCCGTATTCTGCATCAAATGAAATCAGGATGGTAAAATCGAATGTTACAAAGTCCAAATCATCACTCAAGGATTTACACAAAAGGAAGGAGTTGACTACCAAGAGGTTTTTGCCCCAGTTGCAAACTTGGACTCAGTCCAGATGATCGTTGCTCTAGCTGCCAAACACAACTTGGAATTAGACCAGATGGATGTCTCCACTGCATACCTAAATGGTGAGCTAGAGAAGGAACTGTATCTCCTACCTCCAGATGGAGTTCCAATCCAACCTGGGTACTGCTGGAAACTTCAATGCTCCTTGTACAGACTTAAGCAGGCAGG
>JBBPMX010000603.1:0-11195 GCA_038090515.1 Pulveroboletus cf. viridisquamosus
GGGTAAACGAGAAACAAGGTGAACTGACCTCGAGATGGTACGGACAGACATTGGACATGACTAGGACGCTTGATGGGCACCTGGAAGAGCTAGAAAGGACGACCTACAACTGTAGGAGGCCGCAGGCTCCTACAACTGCCTATGTAATATGTGATACTCACCTCAGTCATTGTGTGGGACAAACGAGCTGAGGTGACAGGTTCAGAAATCAAGTAGATATACTATCTGTGCCACTGATCATATGAAAGAAGGGGATATGAAGTCAAAGGGGAAACAAAGGCAGATAAAGGCATAAAGGGAAAATAAGCTCTGTACATGTTACAAAGGCGTCGGCAGTTGTAAAGTATTGTGTCCGAGGTAGCAGTCTGGGTCCATCGGGCAGCTGTGCGTGTTGAAAACCCAGTGATTCACTTTCACTTCAGGCTGGGGTTTTCGTCCATTTGCTTTCACGTCTCTTTCACCGTTTAGGGTTTCCTTTCACTTTTCAGGTCACGTGACCATGACGTCATACGTCATATGACCACGGACAGTCTCGGGTTACATAACCCGATCCGGGCCGTCACAGAATGTCACCTGATAAGTATTTCATATTGCTCTTACGATACTATTCAACGATATCATCATTTCATATTGTCAGGTCTGGATCCGGTGAACCCTTGACCCTATGACACAGTGGCTTACTCACAATATCAAATAGCTTATCTCCAACCTATAGCGTTTTACGCTCTTATCTCTTCAGCCTATAGCGTTTAGCTCTCTTATCTGGACTATCATCCAATAGCGATAGGACCTCACTTGAGATCCTATAGCATTTCTCTCTCATACTTACACTATCGGTTACATAATCGCCTGTACTTTAGTATATAAGGCGGGCCCTCTTGGGCTTGACCGGTAGGCGGAATAAAGTATTTTCCACCTCATTAACCGTTACAGCTTCTAAGTGTCGAGCCTACCCGCTCCGCTCAGTCCTCCACAAGACTTCCACTATAATTCGATTATCAACCTCAGCTCTATCAAGATTATCAAGTTCCTCAACACCTGCCCCTAATACAGGTTAGTGTTTCTTACTGTTACCTCTGCTAATACCTCGGAACTAGATTCGTTCGTGGTGATATCCCCCACGAGGAAGGGCAAGCCGCTCTCCTATTCAT
Organism: Pulveroboletus cf. viridisquamosus; assembly: GCA_038090515.1. Classification (NCBI taxonomy): domain Eukaryota; kingdom Fungi; phylum Basidiomycota; class Agaricomycetes; order Boletales; family Boletaceae; genus Pulveroboletus; species Pulveroboletus cf. viridisquamosus. Next base: position 1,152 of record JBBPMX010000603.1, read on the forward strand.
GAGCCCAGGAAGTGGTCAGGAGAAGATGGCGGTCGCCTTAGACCTAACATCGTCTCTCCCCCTTTCTTCAGTGCGCACGCTTGCATAATACGACATGGTGTGGCGAAGGGTCTAAGGTAAGAATGAAGGGTCGAGGAAGGACAAGGGGAATACTAAATATGGTAACTACAGAAGTCCGAGAGGAAGGAATGAAGTCCAGATTATGGAGGTACAAAGCCCAGGTTATGGAGTATGGAAGGAGTAAAGGGTCTGGAGATCGGAGATCGGAGCAGATATGACATCCTGTCCTATTTCCTGTTTCATATCTGACATTCTTGAATAATGCTTTGTATCTCAACCATGCTGCTCTATCTCATCCCATACATCACTTGTCTACTTTCACTTTGTGAAAAATCTAAGTAAAAGGGTAGTGATTGCCCACTACACTAATTAGCAATAGTGATAAGGTAAAGTAAAACTGGTACTCACCTCAGCCACTGCCCAAGGAGTAGCAGAAATGACTGAGGAGAGCCCAGAAGTGAATGAGAATATATATAAGGTAGGTGAAGATGTGACCATGAAGTCCAATCAACTCTGAAGCAAAACAAGCAATCTCCATAAGGAAATAGTGAAGGGGGAGGAGAAACAGCACAAAGTTATGGAATGGGAATGAAGTGAAGATAGGGTAAAGGAATGACATAAGGAGTGTGTACTGACATGCCATTGGATACAAGTCTGGCCTTCCTATCCATCTCCAACTGCTTCTATAGGACATCAGTAACTCCTATGTAGAAGCTATAGGAGTTCATCCAGAACTTCATTAAGGAACTTTGGAGTTGGACAGGAGGGCCCAGAGGAGATCAGAGTTGTCATCTTTAACACACTTTATGTTTGCATTTACTTAAATTCTCATTCTGAATATATTGACTGAAATTTTGACTATATCCTTCTTTACTCAAGCCACTACTGGCTCTACAGGGGGAGGGTGTCAGGGGCAATAGCCCCTTTAGATAATATATGGGGTAATCACCCCTGACCACGTATTTACAAGTGCATGTGATACAAAGTAATCACATGTGCAGTATGTAGATAAAAAGAAGAGGCCTGTTCTGGTGATGGGCCAATCCTCTTACTATACTCCTACATACTCATTTGTCAATAACCATTCAGTTCACTTCACCTGTGTGAGTAAGGAGTGAGGACAGGGTGCAGAGCACCCATAACAACCTTACAGTAGAACAGGGCTAGAACAAGTCATATGTAGCTTGTTCAACAACCCAGCACAGCACTATCTCCCTTAGTGTATTGGATCAATCAGTTGCTACCCAATAAAATCACTTGTCTAAAAAAACAGACTGGCTCTAAGACATTTAAGATATTATTGAATAATTTCTTTTCAGATTCCTAATTGAGTGCCACTAATAATTAAACAAATTTAAATGGTAGAGTCATAGGGGGACTGTGAAGGAATGGCATGCAGTATGTGGTCTTCTATTACTAGGAGAGAGCCCTAGTAGATCAATTGTGGATGTGGTAAATGTCCATGCTACTCTCCTCTACAAGGGCTACAACTAGACAATCATCTTCGGCGGTTGTCGACGTGGTGCAAATGCAGATTTGGCTCGAATTGCCGGCCCATACTTGTAGAAAATAAACGGCGCAGGAGTCATCGCAAGCGCAAGGAAGCCGATGAGACTGGACGCCCACTCTGCCCCGAGTTTGTCGTACATCTGAGTTGCAAATAACTTGAATCGCCGTGAGCACAGTACTACATGAATATAACACCACACCTACCGGAAAACCGGCGCCGAAAGAACTTCGGACAACAACCGTCGCAGCTAGCGCAGATGCGGAGACAGAGAGGTACATATCAAGGATGTAGTTGGTCAACCCCAACTACGGAGTGATGTCAAACTCCGGGAGTGAACACATGTGCAATGAAACTCACAAATATCCAGCATATACTAAAACCCAGGACTAGCTCAGAAGCCATGGGCACCCAAATCGATACGCTTGGGTACGACGTCCACCTGGGTCCGGTTTTTCTTAAATATTGAACAAATGGTCACTGGGCAACAACTCACGCAAACCAAAAGAAAGATATCGTGAATAGCGGTGATGCGACCATTCCCACGAATAACCTGTACTCCGGAGGAACGGGATCTGGAGCGCATTCCTCCATTTTTCGCCCATAGTCGGTGTTTACATATAATATAAACTGGGACGTTTCGTCAGCCTAAGCCTGAAAGGTGAAACATGTACATACCACGATAACCGCAATCACAGCACCGATTGGCAGTGGGAGGTATACAAGACCAGCAGGACCAGGCTTAAGATGGTGGCCCTTTGTGTACACTATGGGATACGCTTCGAAAAGCAAATAAAGACAGCCGAAAACAAACTAGAAAACGGTGTCAACGATGGGGTGGGCACAGCACAGGCTCTGGTGACGTACACTCAAGTAAAGCGTGAATACAAATAATATCGGCTCCCGAAAGAAAATCTTGATTGGGCGTGCAAAGGCGACTTTCAAGCGATCCGTAAGTTTCGTGGTGTCTGTTTCCATCGCGGCATAGTAACGCTCGTCCCCTGTACTCTTGCGCCTCTCGCGTGCCATCTTCACGAGCAGGATAGGCCTAAAATCCATGAGAGCCTTGTATCCTCACCGTGGGTTTGCTTACTCGTAAGTTTCTGGTACGGTTAAAATGATTTGCACTAGACAAACACCTGTCTAAAAACATATTGGAACCTGGTATGAGGCAATCGAAACTGACGTACGAAGATAGTGAGAACCCAGAACACCCAGCGCCACGAGGTTCCTGATTGGGCGATGTATCCCCCAATGAGAGGCCCGAGACCCGGGCCAGCGAATGGAGCTATAATAAATATGGCCAATGCAGCACCTCGGTCCTTGGAACCCCAGATGTCGGCAATGAGGGCGCTGGGTACAGTGAGGTGAGAAGATGAGAGAAGGGGGGACTGCATACCCAGAATTAGCTAGCGGGGCGGCTGCGAACGTTCCGCCAATGAAGCGAAAAACGAGTATTGACGCAGTATTTTTGGAGAGGGCAGCACCTACTTGGAAACACTGGAAGATGACATGGTTGAGGCAATAGGTTACACAATAAAACAAATGCGACGAACGGTACAGAAAAATAAGGTGATGATAAAGAGCGGTCGTCGTCCGTATTGCTCAGAAAGTGGTGCCCACAGAAGAGGACCGATGAAATAGCCGGCAACGAAAAGGGAGATGACAAGCGTGGCGACTTCCTGCGAAAAGCCGAACTCCTTACGGAGAGCTGGTAGGATCGGTGACGGCACGCTGCTCGAAAACGTACTATGACAAGGATTGAGCAGGAGAGAGAAGGACGGTGGAGGAAACTGACGCGGCGAAGATAAGTAAACTGCCTGTTACGGTGAGATACCATCTCCGAAGGCGTGACCAGTTCTGTGGAGGGTCAGACTGAATGGGGAAGGGGAAGGGGATGAATGTACATGTGGATCTTCCCGATCTCCGGGAGCAAAACGAACAAGAAAGGGGTCTGGTTTGTCCTCGATGGAGACGGTATCTACATTGGGATCGGATGCATGAACGGCAGTGGTGGCCGTATGAATGGACGGCGAGTCTGGTGGGGACATGGCAGGGGACGTGGTCGGCCATGGTGTACGGTGACTTTATTTATAAGAGAGCCATGGCGGATATAGATCGCGTTCGCAGGACTGTCAGACGAGCTTGTCGTGCGCGTGCTGGTCGGATGGGCGTAAGGACGGGTTGTGTCATCATGGAGCTGAATGTGTGAGCACCTACTTTGTGCCCTCGGAGCGCGGTCCAATAAGACGGGCCTCGCTAATCAACCGACCGTCATGGCTGCATCAGAAAGACGCGTCTCTGTCTTGAAGGCGGCCGCTCAGCCGAGGCACGCGGCACATAAGTCCCGGGCCGGGCAGGTCCGGGTGGGAACACTTGGCTGCGTCACTCCGGTTGAGTCATATGGACTTCACGGAGACCTACAAGCAATCCGCCAACCTCGTCCGCTTCAGCCCCGGCGCTCACTTCATCCTCAACGCCGTCGAGGACGTCCTCGTCGTCCGTCGCACAGATACCCTCCAAATAACCCGTACATGGTCCATCCCTTCGCGGGCAACGTCCGACACCGACCGCTGGATATCCCATGCCGGCTGGTCCTGCGACTCGGAGTATCTCTTCGCTGCCTCGGCCAAATCCGGTATCGTGCAGCTCTTCAAGCTCCGGGATGAGTCCTGGTCAGCGCGCATCGAGACCGGCGCAGAAGGCCTCGTGAAAGCGGAGTGGGCCCCAGATGGCCGACATGTACTCTGCTTCTCGGAATGGGGCGTATGTCCTCCCATCCCCGTCCCTTGCCAGCTCATCGACCCCACAAATAGCTCCGAATCACCATCTGGTCAATCGTCTCCGGAACAGCCACGTACATTCAGTTCCCCGTCCATCCCGACAGAGGTATCTCACCATCCTCTCCCTTCTCCACACTCGGCAAACTATCACTATCACACAGGCTATGCATTCCGCGCCGATGCTCGATACTTTATATTGGCTGAGCGACATAGATCTAAAGATACGCTCGGGATCTATGACGTTTCCGACTCATTCAAGCTCGTACGGGTGTGTTCGCGTCCATCCTCCCTTTCGAGGTCATCTGACGCAATAGATGGCCCCAGCATTTCCCGCTCCCCACAACTAACCTCTCCTCGCTCGCTCTCTCGCCCACGGGAAGCTATGTGGCAGTATGGGAGGGAATCTTGGAGGTCCGTCTATCGAAAAATCAGACCATGTTCACTCCTCAACGTCCCTCCTTCCAACTCAGTATAAAATAAGCATTCTCTCCCTCGCAGGGGACGTGCAAGGCACATTCACCCCAACTCCCGATGCAGGTTTTGGAGTCCGCTCCGTGGCCTGGCATCCGAGCGGCATGTTCCTCGCAATTGGCGGCTGGGATGACAAGGTGGGTTCCGACACTGGTCTTCTTCTATGCGCATGTCGTTCACACCATTTAGGTCCATATCCTCGACAGCCTGACGTGGTCAGCAACATCAACCCTCGAGCTGTCCAGCCGGATCTCCGGTGGAGCGGTGCGTCCAATATCTGCTCCCAAACTGCTATTGACCGTTCCAATAGACACTCTGGCGAGAGCCCGCCAACTGGTTGGAGTCGACTAAAGGCAGAGGATTCCTTTCCTGTGGGGATGTTATTGGACCCTTTTCCCCTCACACTGAATGATATCCGCCTAGATGAACGGCTCGATGGCCCACAGACCATAGGTCTGATCAAGGCAGATCTCAGCAAGCCGAGCCCAAAATCTGGAGTGGTGCAGCTGGAATGGAACAAGACGGGCACCCTGCTGCTCGTCCGATACGGTAATGATTCTTTATCCTCGGGGCGCTACACATTCAATGCGAGGACAGACAATGTACCTAACGGGCTACATATCTACGACTTTCCAACGCCATCTGCGCCATTCGTCCCTCGATTGAGATGTGTGCTAGTCCATCAGAAGCCGGTGATGCGCGCACTATGGAACCCGATCCGTAAGGGCAGCCTCGTGATCTGTTGTGGCACCCAAAGTGTCTTTACCTGGAGCGACGAGTGGGTGGGAGAAGGCGGGGACGAGGAGGATATGGCCGAGTGCATTGGCGTGCCTGCGAGCAGTGAGTGGCCCCATTCTCGCTGGGGGCTGTTATGAACAAATGCTCGCAGCCAAATACGAAACACGGGATGTACGGTGGGCACCCGACGGTAAAGGGATGGTCCTCATGGACAAGGACAGGTTCTGCTGTGCATTTGAGGTCGAGGAGGGTGTGTAGCATACGCCGGCAGACATGACCTACGCAATCACACGGCGCTGACTAAGCACTCGCTTGTATATAAGTCCTTGAAGTTGTCCTCCTCGTCCGCCCAATGCTTTCCCGTGCGCTTCGTCTTGCGCGTACCAACGACCATCGCGTCGCCGCCCTCAACTCGCCCCGGTCAAGGTCTTTTGCTACACCTTCACCTCGCGATTCCACATCCCGGCCCCCTCCGCATGGTCCCGCAAACAAGGGGAAAGTCAGGGTAGATGACGTTGAAGCGGACAAGGAGAGCGGCACCGGCGTCGAAATACCAAAGGGCTTAGAGGGGTTCTTTCAGCGCTACCAGCAGTCCCAGCGGCAGCACTCGTCCTCCCGGCAGTCCAATCCCGAAGACGGCGAGCCCCATCGCCCAAAACCTCCCCCTCCTGGTGGAAACAACAGTAATTTTAACCCCAATCAGCTGGCTTTGTTGGCTACGTCTGCTGTCATCATCTACGCCTTGAGCAGCTCTTCTTCCTCATCTTCACGCGAAATCACTTGGCAGGAATTTCGGACCGCGTTCCTCGATAAGGCCCTCGTCGACAAGCTCATCGTCGTCAATCGACAAAAAGTTCGGATCAAGCTTCACTCCAATGCAACAGGGACCATGTATTCTGCCGCCGTTGGTGGTGGTGACTACTATTTCTCTATAGGCAGCGTCGAAGCATTTGAGCGCAAGCTCGAGGAAGCGCAGAATGAACTTGGCATCCCAAGCCACGAACGGATACCTGTCGCCTATCACGACGAAATTTCCACGATAAACACCCTTCTCAATTTTGCGCCTACCATTCTTTTCGCTGGTCTCCTTTTCTACATGAGTCGGCGGGCTGGCGGTTCTGCCGGTAGCGGTCCAGGTGGCATTTTCAACATTGGAAAGAGCAGAGCGAAGTTGTTTAACAAGGATACCGACGTTAAAGTCAAGTTCAAGGACGTCGCTGGAATGGACGAGGCCAAGGAGGAGATCATGGAGTTCGTCAAGTTCTTGAAGGACCCTGCCAAATACGAAAAACTCGGTGCAAAGATCCCTCGCGGTGCCATCTTGTCAGGTCCTCCTGGGACCGGAAAGACCCTCCTTGCAAAAGCTACGGCTGGTGAGGCCAACGTTCCCTTCCTTTCTGTGTCCGGCTCGGAGTTCGTTGAAATGTTTGTGGGTGTGGGTTCGTCCCGTGTTCGTGATCTCTTCGCTTCTGCCAAGAAAAATGCTCCGTGCATCATCTTCATTGATGAAATTGATGCTATCGGCAAATCTCGAGGCAAGGGTGGCAGCTTTGGTGGGAATGACGAGCGGGAGTCAACTCTCAACCAACTATTGGTAGAGATGGATGGTTTTGGCACACAAGAGCACGTTGTTGTTCTTGCTGGTACCAACCGTCCCGACGTCCTCGACCCGGCGTTGATGCGCCCTGGTCGATTTGACAGGCATATTGCTATCGACCGACCTGACGTATCCGGCCGGAAGGGCATTTTCATGGTGCACCTCAAACCTCTCCTTCTCTCGCAAGAACTCTCAGATATATCCATGTTGGCCCAGAAGCTTGCGGTTCTCACCCCAGGTTTCTCTGGTGCTGACATTGCCAATGTCTGTAATGAAGCTGCCCTCCACGCAGCTCGTAAGGCCCATGAATTCGTCGCGGACGATGATTTCGATAGTGCCATCGAACGAGTAATCGCCGGTTTGGAGCGGAAGAGCAGAGTGCTCAGTGCTGAGGAGAAAAAGACCGTCGCATACCATGAAGCCGGTCATGCCGTCTGCGGTTGGTTCCTAGAACACGCAGACCCTCTACTCAAAGTGAGCATCATTCCCCGCGGAGTTGGGGCTTTGGGATACGCGCAAGTGAGTGTGGGAGACCGTTGTCTGGGCTTTATTAATGCGAATTCCAATAGTACCTACCTCCGGACCGTTACCTACTTTCTACGCCGCAAATGACAGATCGAATTTGCATGACACTTGGTGGACGTGTCTCTGAGGAGATCTTTTTCGGCCCAGAGAATATTACGACTGGTGCTCAAGACGACCTCCAGAAGATCACTCGCATGGCCTTTGAAGCATGTGCCAACTATGGCATGAATACAATCATCGGGCCAGTCAGTTACGGAGGTCGCGAAGGTCAGAAAGAGGGCTGGACGAAGCCGTTCAGCGAGAAGACAGGCGAGATGCTTGACGCCGAAGTCCGCAAGATGATCACGTACATGATTCTCTGGTCAAGTTGGCTCATTACTCATGATATTTGTGTAGCTCCGCACATCAGAGGACGACCGAACTCCTTATTCGTCATCGCGAAGACGTTGAGAAAGTCGCCCAGCTACTGCTGGAGAAGGAGGTCATCACTCGGTATGTAACCTAGCTACAAGTATCTAGAAGTTGAACTCATTTCTTGTTCTCAACAGTGAGGATATGATCGACCTTTTGGGCAAGCGTCCTTTCGCGGGCAAAGCCGATGAAATGGACAAATGGCTCGATCAGAACCGAGGAAGAGAACGGAGTGCTCCTCCTCCACTTGAAGAGACTGGCCGCGGCTCAGCAGAACCAGCTCCCGCCCCTGTCACTGCTTCAAGGTCCGTTCAAGATCGCCAGTGGTAATGAGTAATGAATATAGAGACACGTCGGCTACGTATATCCTTACATCTAAATTCTCTGCTCTGCGTTTTACTATACACACATTCCTCTCGTGGGTCGAATTAAGCGATAACAACGGATTCACCGCGTCGAGATTCGTATCCCACTCAACATTGGCGAACATGGTCAACGATAAACCGGCGTCTGGTTTTCTGTCCGGCGTTGCGATTCCAGAATCTTGGAGTTGTACACCGGAGCCCGCTCCACGCGTCACCCTTGTTTGCCCGCGCAGCCTCGACGGATTTATATCTCCCATTCTTCGTGGCCTTGACCGCAAGATCTTGCAGGGAATCACTGTACCCTATGACATCGTCGCACTGGCCTCCACGGTCCCGTCGATCACTCTCAGCTTCAGTTGAATCATAAACACAACGGAGGCCTAAACCACGGTGCGTCCCGCGCGCGATACTGACGATGAACGAGCTACTCGCAAGCATATTCAATAATATCTGATCAAACGTACCATGTTGGACGACATGGCAGACAAAGCTCAGCAGAATGTGTTTTTGTCAAGTCGCTTCTGCCTCACCAGCCGACTGCCATCGCGCGTTCGAGTAGGAACCCTTCGAGATTGCTTGCGACCCACGCACTGTGCAGCGTGAGGACCGCTGAATTTCAATACTGAGCCTTTGGTAGCAGACACTGCGTTCGCCACGCACAAGAGGCAATCCACTCTTCAGTCTCAAAAGAACCGGTTTTCGAAATGATACTCACGGACGGTTGGAAAGATGGCGCTGTATGGGTCACTGCCTCAGTGTATGTCATCGACAACTATACGTGGCTTACAAGGTTGCGAGATAACACGCAAAATAGGACAACGACGGGCTGCTTGACGAGATCGGAGTGATGTAACCCACCAATCCTGATTATCACTTGTCAGACCAACTTTATTATAGGCGCGTCTGTCCCCGACCTGTACCAAGGAGGGCTCTGAAAGAAGGGGCATGATGTTAAATGAAGTTCAAAATATTGGCCAGGCTGATAGATTAAGGTGCGCTGTTTTGCCAAGGCGGTCTCGATGAAGATGGTCACTGCGCGAGACCATACATAGGTGCTGACAACAACTTGCCATGAGATATAGGAAATGACGCCAGGGTATAACCCTGCTTTCACCAGGCCAAGGAAAAAGCACAAGGCTGAAAAAAATCACAGGTTCTCTACTCTGAGTCAGCGACACAAATTCTTACGGATATTAAGAACTTATAACAACTTCCTGGCACATGGGCATCATAGATTGAAGGTGAGCGTCTCCACAGAATGTTGCTTGCTGCGGCGCTGCCACCTAGTTGCGGGGGTAATTCAATGTACGCAGCTCGAACGTGGTACAAGGGAAGAGAAAGACTGTTAGCGCGATGAGTTATTAACGTTCCAGCCCATACAACTTGTCGTGCGTGTGTTGCCGAGCAGAATGAGGTCAAAGAGGCGCACCTTCGCATGTATGTCCTATTGCTCCTCTACCACATCACGGCCAACACTCTAGCATGGTAACCACTTTTATGACATGACAAATGTGGCCCATGTCACGCGATAATGTAGCCTTGGCCAAGGCCTGGTACGCGATTACCAGCCCTTACGAACTCAATACT
>JBBPMX010000604.1:0-11189 GCA_038090515.1 Pulveroboletus cf. viridisquamosus
AGAACTTTCCTGTAAATCTCTTGAGATAAGTAATTTGCTTATTCAGGTCATCGATCTTCCACATTACATCTGCGGGTATCATCTGCAGCCCTTCGGCAATAGCTTGACTCCGCATCCACAATAACGGGATATCGCCAGACTGGAGTCTCTCGTTGTATCTGTTGCCGCCATCGCTTGTGACCTGGAAGTCAGGATGGAGACCTTGATTAGCTGGTGGCAGACCTACACGCCTGAATGACAACCCGCAAACCAGACCTCTTTGACACACCCGTCATCGTCGTGGCTGGATTGCCCACCATACACATACTCGGACAAGAACTTGGCGCGTCGCTCGTCTAAGGCAAGAGCATGTCGGAAGTAGCAAATATGTTCACAGGAAGTCGTTGTGCAAGGTAACGTCCTGCTCCTGCTGAAACCAACCGACGATACAGTGTCCCTAAGAAGGTGAAGTGAAAACGGGTCAAGGCAGCGAAAGTCGCGAAGAGACGCACCACACCCCGACGAAATGGATGTGAACATTGCTTCGACAGAACGTTCTTCGCCAGCTCAACGTATCTGGCCCCTTTCTTGGATCTTTTCTCCGCAGGCTGACTGATGATGCTGACGGGTTGCATCATGTCTGAATCATTGTCATACATTTTTGAGTATAATTCGAAAGCGCTGCAAACAGTCAGAGGTGTGCGAGACAAGATTAGGAAGGATCCTACAATGGTATCTGTTCGTTGTTTCCCGGGAGAAGTAACCCAACCTTTCAAGTTTGAGTGATGCTACGACGGACAGCACTTTACAGGAAACCGGCTCACTCGAGCAATCATACCCGCCAACGCTCGGACTTGGTAAGCACCATGGGAAAAGCCTGGAGCACAAGTAAGACACGTGTAGGATCAACACCACAAGACGAAATGTCTCACCGAACAGAAAGATACTATCCCCATCCTGGTAGTTGTCAGACAACCAGCGGTAGGAAGCCATGATGACCTTGTGTAGGTTCCTACCCTAGAATGAGACCATCTGCGACAGACCCTCATTCGATGACATACCGGCCAAAGGCCATGTCCGGGTCGCTGGACAACTGATGGCCCAAAGATGCGCCGGCAACCTTGGCAATCGCGCCGAGTCCACTGCTGTAATACGTGAGTCGCATGTCGTTCTTCGTGATATGACTGTAGAGTTCGACAATGTTTGTGTTCTATGAATGGATGCAGGTTCGTGCTGTGAATCAAGTGGTTACTGCTAGATGTTACCTTGGTACCAAACTGGTTTGACGTTCCGTCAATGCATAAGACGAGGTTTCTCGAGCTTGTCGATCCGTGATGGGGACATTTGAACGTTGAGGGGTCTGAGTCTCCGGCGTCACCATTGCAAAGGATAGGTGTCGTTAGCGCCAAGGAATGGCACAGACAGGTAGTGGGAAGTAAGGTTGAGGGCGAACCCTGTAGTACCGACAGACACGTGTCTCGATTCTTGGACACAATGTGCCAGCTGCATGGAAGCACCCGAAGACTTGTTTGACTCACTTTTTACGGCGTAGAAGCCATGCGTGGGCTGTATGTTCACGTTCATGGCGGGTGGCAAGTCGCGAGTGATAGGATCTGACCTTTTATCAGCGACACACAACATGCGCACCTACTTCTTTGATGATCTCCATAACTTCAGCCATCAAATTAGACAGCAGGGATCTAGGGAACTGCAAAAGATTAAGAGTGAGATGGATCATGAAGCAGGACTACACTTGCCACTCGCTGTTCGTCTCACAAGAGAGACGAACGATGAACACATGTCTGGCCATATTTGGCCCACCCCCCTGCGAACCAAGAAATCTTCATGAGCTATCGTGCGACCTTTCCACACCGTCGTTGTCAGGCTGCGACGCATCATGTGTCTGACTCGCAGAATTGACAGCGCTACTGAACTTGATCTTGCCTAAAGTTGGGCTCGAACCATGTCCCAGTCATTCGCGTCACAACGATTCGACATAGACACAGGTCAGTATGACATGGTCCAGCATAGTGCTCAGTAAAAGTGGGTGGTGTAAATTTACCGGTCTTGATTTACCCTGGTCACCTTGCTTGGCAAGGTCCATGTCCCACGACTGTTCGCGTGTCAAAACGTCCACATGTACAAATAAAGTCAGTGGCATCGTCGTTCTCATCTGCACTCTTCACTTGTCCTGTTATACATGCCTGCACTGAGGGAAGTAAAGTACATTGTTTTTAGCACCAAAATCCTTCTAAAATAGTAGCCACATGCAACCAATATAAGTGATAAATGCACATATTCAGTGACAAGACCTGCCACTGATTGGAGGTTTTTGCTACCAGAAATCAGTGACAAAGCAATTAATTTATCGAGCCCAGTGCTACTGGAAACAGTTGACAAACCAGCTCATATTGTGGTGCATAGGACACTTGAAATGTTACCGCTCGTCAACTTGAAAATAGGACCTCACATCATACTCTAGTCTGTCCCGCATACGACTCTGATATTTGGCTTACAGCCAGCATACTATAGTACAAAGACCCAGTGAGAGTTAAGAGGAAGCGGGCAGACGATATCAAATCGACACTGTCGCGAATCGTATCATACACGGTGATACTGGATCTGGCCATCGTCTTCAGTCGTTACTTGCTGTTGTTCACCGGGCATTGTCATCTATTGTCCATTATCGTTTATCGCCTGTTCCTGTCAATAGCCCCATGATGTGTTCATTCTTCAAGTGCTCGCTCGATCGCTGACTGGTTCCGGGATCGTGCGCACGTGTTGTGGGTCTTTATAATTACATGTCAGTGACAATAGCACAGAGAAGTACAAGCGTAACTTTTCCATATCTTACCTTTCTGCCAGTTCTCCTACCTCTCGGCTCGGGATTGCCATTTGGATTCTCTGAATTGTTCAGTGGGTTACGTCGGATGACTTGTGGGGCTGGCCGAGGATTAGTGACCTGTGTAATGTTCTGTAGTTATGGCTGTAGTTGCATGCCCACATGCAGCCCGAAGCTGAACACGTACCTCATCTGGACCAGGACCCTTCTTCATCCGAAGAAACAGATTCTCTGCCCTGTCTACGTCCTTTTCAGTTGGGATGACCTGTGGCCAAGGGTTACATGAGTCGGCTGTGGTTCTATGGCCAACCCTGCTGAATAGAATCATGTTTATCCGCATAATATCATCCAGCTCCTCGTCATCGACATCAGGATACTGTAGCTCGCCTAAATCGCTGCTTTTCAGCATGCAAGAGTATCCGTTAGCAAGCGTTGAGTTGTTGAGGTCCTGCGCGATTAATGTAGCTGCGACGTGAGGAACTAAACCAAATCTAAGGAACTGGGAATGTGAGAGCGGTTTGAACCCGACGTCTGGAGTCGTTTCCACAGGGAAAAGGTAGAGCAGCGTCTGTAGGATGACGGACATGTCCTTGAGTCCGTAGCTATATATTTTTGAGTGCAAGCACGGCAACACAGACAGCACTTGCGTAAAATTACTTACTACCCAATGCGCGCATGTTTTGCAGTGTTGCTACCTGCCGACAGCCTTGAAGCAGGTATAGCGGCAAGTTTCTCTATTGTCAGGTTGTCGAGTATTAGGTCATGGACAAAGCCATTCCAAACACATGATGTTAACGGCCGAAACGCGTGATCGCTGATAAATTGTTGGAGGTGGTCGAACATCGCCACAATGTGACGTGGAATTCTCTTGAAGTCCACGGATGTTACTGGCCACTTGTTCTCCAGTCCTGTAGCATTTCCAACCTCTCTCTGTTCCTTTTAATCAGTATGCAAACCTCGTCAGCCAAGCGTGTTGCGCCGTTGCACCCTCGCTGTTGACGTGCTGTCATATACTTCCCAATCGTGATGTCAAGCTCTGCGAAGCATTCACCTGCGGCTGGGATACAATCCTTGCATGAATGACCTGGGCAGTGAATGAGCTGCCCAGTCTCAGTATCGAGTTCATCTTCACTAGTCGTTAGACCAGCAATATGAATGTTCTCGTCATATCGGCGCAAGTCCTCTGGATCAAATTCAGCCTGATAAAATTTCTCCTGAGGATCCTAATCAAAAAAGACGAGTCAACTGGCACTTGAGAAGTGAAACTTAACCTATGTACCAGAAAACTAGGCTATTCTTCCATGAAAGGAGGGGGCACAGGTTGAGGAACTAAGTCAGGGCTCACACCATACGCGTCCTCGTCTAGAGTCAACCTGTTGCTGAGCATCTGCTTCTTGGAAGGGGGGATTCTTATTGTCAAACGGTCTTCAGCGGGTTCTGCGTGGGCGTCACCATCCTGCATGTTTACGTTTTTTGCCCTCTGCAAATATGTCCGCTTGGTGATGGTAGGCCCTTCGTTGACTTTGATGATATTGGTCTGTCTACCAATGTCGGTCTTCTTGCCATGGTTCACCTCGTACATTATATCAGCATAGTATTTCTATGATAGTACTCATGAAGCGTACCTTTCCGTCCTGTTTCCCCAATTTCCCCCTCCCCTTCTTGTGCATGTCAGACTTGTCTGTGCTCTGGTCCGTGGTCTGGTCCATGTGGGACTTGTCTGACTCGATTCTTGCCTGTTTCACCTTGGGCTTTGCAAGACATCAGCGTAGTATTGCCACGGACAAACTTGTACTGTAGCGTACCTTTCCGTCCTGTTTCCCTGATCTCATGCTCCCCTTCTTGTGCACGTCGGACTCATCTGCACTCCGATCTGTGTTGGACTCATCTTCGCTCTGGTCCATGTGGGACTTGTCTGACTCGATTCTTGCCTGTTTCGCCTTGGGCTTTGCAAGACATCAGCATAGTATTGCTATAGACTGTAACGTACCTTTCTGTCCCGTTTCCCCAATTTCGTACTGCCCTTCTTGTGGACATCGGTCTTGTCTGCGCTCTGATCCATGTCGGTCTCATCTGCACTCTGATCTGTGTTGGACTCGTCTTCGCTCTGGTCTGTGTCAGACTCATCTGACTCGATTCTTGCCCGTTTCACCTTGGGCTTTGCGAGACATCAGCATAGTATTGCTATAGACTGTAATGTACCTTTCTGTCCCGTTTCCCCGATTTCGTACTGCCCTTCTTGTGGACATCGGTCTCGTCTGCACTTGTGTCTGGCTCAATTTGTTCCCTTGCTTTCCTGGAATTCTTCTTTGATGTAGTCTCTTCCGCTTTAGAGGTCGACTAAAAGATAAACCTTGTGAATATAGTCACAGATAAGAAAACATAGTGAACTAAACCTTGATGTCACCACACATTTTTCGCTCCCGAAGGGAGCGGTTACGTAGGTATTGACCCATGATTGCATGGGTTGCCCAACCACCTTCAAACTTCACTAGGAACGAGGCTTTCTTTTGCGCCTGTGATGACCAAATGGGAATTAGTAGTGCATATATGCACATTTAAATATCATAATCATAGTAAAGCGCATGGAACTCACCATTAAAACAACCTTTTCTACCTGAAACCTATTCTGGCGACTTAGAGAGAGGGCAGTGTTGAGGTACTTCACTACAAGCTGATGAATGAGGTCCTGTTCATCGCCAGTGTCTGTTAGCATCTCTAAAGCTGAAGGGCTCAATGTACTCACACAGAGAATGTTATATTTGGATGCATGGTTCGCAAGCCCCATGCTCTCCTTGATCGCGAACCCAGTCCATCGTCCAGGATGTCCCTTGGGTTTAGGGATCATCTTCTCGCTTCTGTCTTTCTTTCTTTTCTTGCTACTGTGCTTTCTTGCACGGTCCTTGCCTGGTTTGACACTCAAGTGCGTAAGATCTCTGTAAAAAATAAGAAATTCACTCATGACGAATAGATTCGACATCGTTATGTATCTCTGTCATGGATTTACCTAGCTTATCGAGCCTAGACAGCTTTTTTGTTTTGATTTTCGACATATTGGAGAGGCTGGGAGTTGATGGTTAACGTGAGGCTTGATTGACACAATGATTTAACGTTGAGGAGAGACGCAGAGGGGCTCGTGACATCACGTAACATGGTGCAAGCACGTGCTTGGATAGTTCAGACAGATTGGACAGCTCGGACAGTTTGGGCAGTTTGATCGGCCGGACGTACATTCAGAAAATTCAACTGCACCCATACCCATGTCTCCAAGGCAAGAACGAAAAAAGTGTTGTTGGTGCAAACCAACTTGTGGTAAAATAACCCTAAGAGAAGGAAAGCTGATGACAGAGCTACCCGGCAGAAGGAAGGAATGCCCGTGTTGTGGGCTAGCCAGAGCAGGAACCGTCATAGAGCCTTCATGAGGGACGAGACCCGAAGGCCAAGCCCTTAGCAGACAGAGGAGGAGCCAATCGACAAGTGGCTAAAGCTGGGGTTCCCGGCTTTAGGCCACTGGCCTTATATATTGCCTAGGTCTGCGCACAGACCAAGCAGTACACTACTATACATGGTAAGGAACATAACTATGGTAAGCGTAATGAGGGAATGGAAGGACAGAGATTAAAGAGGTCAGGCTGCAAGGAGGTGAGCCCTGAGATCTGATCGTAGTCCTAGGAGATAGGATTGGGATCGAGATCCAATATATACTAATGGATACATAGGGGAGATTAGATCGGATCGGGAGATCTAGGAGGTGGCAGGATTGCCGTGGAGATCCGATGGAGATTGAGGGTCTAGGGTAGTCTAGGGTTTGCCAGGTGGCAACTGTGAGGCATGATGTCATAGGCTAGACTCATCAGGTGACAGATGATGTCATAGCACGTGACTGGTCATGTGATCGGCCTCGTGGAGGTCATGTGACGTAACAAGCGTGAGGTGAAGGAAAGTGAAGAGAAAGGAGTGTGGGAATAAAGTTAGGTGCAAGGGGATTCGTAACACTGCTCTGATAATGACCACTCTCCGTCAGAACGTGTGAATGATAATGGAACAACCTCGGATTCTGATTCCAACTCAGATCAGACCAAGGATAGTGACTGGGATTGGAGAGAGAGTGACCAATCAGAGGAACTCATGGAAGACGATGA
Organism: Pulveroboletus cf. viridisquamosus; assembly: GCA_038090515.1. Classification (NCBI taxonomy): domain Eukaryota; kingdom Fungi; phylum Basidiomycota; class Agaricomycetes; order Boletales; family Boletaceae; genus Pulveroboletus; species Pulveroboletus cf. viridisquamosus. The sequence goes on from JBBPMX010000604.1 coordinate 6,964, forward strand.
GATGCCAGAAGAGCTTGAGGAGATGGTGGATGATGGGAAAGCACTCGCAATCAGTATGTATTTATTGGTATACCCATGTCGTCACAATGACCCAGTGGCCCAGACATGACCCTCTCTGAAGAAGACTGTGATAATGTTCAAGCGTTCAAATTTGCTCATCACTTCAAAGATGTCCTGACAAGCGTTTGATCGGATGCATTACATTTTTCGAGAGAAACTGAAGATCACCTCACAGTATACGATTTTTCGGCAGATGGAACACCTGTCAGGAGTCAAGTCTACCCCCATCGACTGTTGTCCGAACTCTTGTGTCGCATACACCAGCAAGTTTTTGCACTATCAGTCATGCCCGATCTGTGGTGAAGCACGTTTTAACAAAGACAGAAAACCCCGTTGTACCTTCATGTACTACCCATTAATTCCTCGTCTCCAGGGCTACTTTCATAGCGCAGAAATGGTTAGGAAAATGATGTATCAATCCAACTATGATCACAAACCCGGAGAGATGTCAGACGTCTTTGATGGGGAACACTACCAGCGGCTACTACGGCACCATGTTACCGTTGACGGTGTGAAGCTCAATCACAAGTACTTTGCAGCTCCGTATGACATTGCCCTTGCTCTGTGTACTGACAGCTATCTTTTATTCAAGCGGTGTCGAGGAGGGCCCTCCGCTACCCCAATCCTACTTCAGAACTACAACCTCCCTCCTCAGATCTGGACCTATCTCCGTTGCCTTATATGCATTGGAATCATCCCTGGGCCTAAACAGCCCAAACATCTTGAGTCCTTTCTATCCCTGCTCGACGATGAGATGGCAGAGCTTGCGTATGGTGTGAAGACATTCCACGCTGTGGAGGAGAGAATGTTTGATCTACACGCGTACTTGCTATTCAAGGTTGGCGACATCATCGCGATTGAGAAGTTCCTTCAAATTAAAGGGCACAATGGCATCCATCCCTGTTGCTCGTGCACAATTCAAGCAGTTCGTGGGACCTCCAAAACATACTACATCCCTCTTCGTCCACCAAAAGGTCAGGCAATTAGCTTCACATGGGACCCCAAGTCTCTTCCACTCCAGAAGCATCGTCATTTCCTTGAATCCATGGCTCGGATACAGGCCGCTACTACGAGAGCTGACAAAGAACAAATTATGAAGGATACCGGAATCAAGAACACTCCTGCCATGACTCGGGTCGGGTCACTCGACTACGCACGTTCATTCCCGTGGGAATGGTTCCATCTTCTCCTTGAAAACGTGATTCCCAACCTCATTGACTTCTGGACAGGAAAGTTCAAGGGACTGGGAGAGGGAGGTGAGCAGTTTGAGATTGTGCCTCACATCTGGGAAGAAATCGGGAGAGAGACAGCAGCTGCGGTCAGGCATATTCCTGCTACATTTGTTCGCGTTCTTGCAAACATTGCTAGCGACCGCTCATACTTCACTGCTGAATCGTGGTCATTTTGGTTCATTTATCTTGCCCCAAAGCTCCTTGACAAGCACTTTCACAAGGAGAAGTACTATACTCATATGTGCGAGCTTGGGGACATCATGAAGCTTACTCTTAGGTTTTGGCTCAGTTTAGATCAGGTTGGCGAGATTAAAATGCGCCTGATTGACTGGGTGACACGATATGAATGGTACGTAGTTGTGTTGATCATCAATTGATCTGAGAACTAATAATATTGGTTTACAAGCTACTATTATCAGTACCATGTAGAGCACCTCTCAGCCTGCACTTTGACAATTCATGGTTTACTTCACCTCACTGATGGAATTCAAGAGTGTGGACCCGTTTGGACCACATGGATGTTCTACATGGAAAGATTTTGTGGGATGCTTCAATGCAATATCCGATCTCGTGTACACCCTTGGAGCAACCTCAATAAATCCCTCCTCCACGTCATCTGTCTTGAGCAACTTGGCATGTGCTATGACCTGCAGGATGAAGTCCACGACATCAGCGACCAGAAAGATGATGGCCCAAAGGCTCATGAATGCGTTCTGAATGGTTGTGCGTACTCGCTTCCTTGATATATTTCACGAAATCAACAATAGTCTCCCACAGATGAGAATCATGTCTTTTGTCCCCCATTTAGATCGATCGAGTATCTCTGGAACGACCTGCTCACAAGGATTGCAAATTACCTTGGGCAAGTACTTGGGAAGCGTGCCTCCGAGGTCAAGGCCCACTTGCCACCAGAAACAGAGTGCTATTCCGCTGGAAAGTTCAGGATTCGCCATGGTGGAGACACCTTTCGCACAAAACAGAGTTCTGGTCAGTCAGGGATGCAGGAGCGAAGAAATTATTACATTCGGGTACGTTCTCATTGATCTTCATGCACACTCTCTCAAGGTCATACTCTAGTATGAGATCGTCTTCCAGGGTCGCTCCAATGAGGTGAAACATGTTGGATACGATGAACTGGAGAAGATCTTGATCATCACCTTACCAGCTGATCCATTCTTTGCGAATTTGAGTGACATGAAAGTTGCGCTCGTACTAATCACGCCGTGGAATACGGGTGGTAAAGACACTTCCAAGGAGAATGTCTACTTTACAGCACGCACCACAGAGTTCATCACAGACGTCCGAAGCATCCAAGTGGCCGTTGGGATTGTCGAAACATGTGGCAAGTGTGGAATTATAGATAGATTGGCAGAGGATGTAATGCCATGTTTTGGAACAGACGATGTGGCCCTCGGAGATGAGGACGAGTTAAAGCTGTAATAATATTCGACTACATGTTGCAGCTAACCTTGGTTGATGGTACTCATAATCAAGTGCTCGTAGTAGTACCTCCTGTCACTTAAATCTGAGTTGAGCGAGCGTACAATAAAAATGCATGACAGATGGTACTGTACACAATAATCAATGACAGCGCTGCATCACTGAAAAGATGCGGCCACAGAATAAGTGTCGAAAGCACTCATTCCTGATAGATCAGTGACAAAGGCGCTGGTTATGTGTGATTTTACTTCCCTCAGTGCCTGCGTAATACCGTTTGACTGTCTCTCTTGCCACCGTTTCCATCCTTTTGTCTTTGTCCCTTAATGCTTTGCTTGGATGGTGCGTGAACAGGTTGTCCTCGAAGTCGCGCAGTAGCCGGATGGTGGAACGTCCTTGGGATCGAGACAAGGCTACATATGCATTGAAAGGGTTCGGTGCGAAGCTCGTGGTTTTGCCAATGTCGACTAGTGCATATTCTATTGTCTGACCTTGTGCTTTGTAGTCTGTGAAAGCATATGTGCCAGTGATAGGCAATTGGCGTCGAGTGACATGTCGCCACGGTTGGCTTCCGATATGGAAGTGAGTGACTTTGGGAGTGATTGGGACCTCGGACGGTTGTAAAGATGAGAGGGTGAGTGCTTTATGCTGAAATGCCAACTGAACGATGACTATGAGTGGTGGGTAAACCAGATCCATGAATTCACTATTTTCCATCGGATGCGATAAGTTTGGTTCGTGTGGATCAAGGACAATGTTGGTCACGGTTCCTCGTGATCCATTTGCGATGGATGCTGAAGGTGAGATGTTTTCTGTTATCATGATTTTCATCCCAATCGCAACTTCGCATCTTGTTGATAGATCTCCTGTATCATTCATCGCCATTTTGGCTATATGTCAAGTCCGGTTCCTCCGGACTCAAGTCTGATCAGAGTTCTGAGGGTTAGTGCACGAAGTTCATAGGAGGGACGAATGGAGTTCGGAATGGCAAGGGGGTACCTAGGAGGACGTTGGCGCAGGACGTATGTGTTGCGCCCTTGCCTAGGCTCTGTCCTCGTATTTCATAGGAGAGAGGGAGAGAGAGGAGAGAGAAGGGGGTCGGACGAGAGACAGGAGGTGACTGGTTTGATATTCGTACTGAAGTACAGAAGCGGAGTACAGGAAGCTTATATACCCAAGTCCGGTCTGGAGTTCGGACGGAGGAATGGAGGATCGTATGGTAAGGTACGTCGGGTAAGAGGGAAGCATATGGAGACGGGAGGCATACGTAGTGAAAGCATATGGTGTGGTGAAGGGTCTAAGGGGTGATACTAAGGGTCGTAACTAAAGAATGGAGGGATGAAGGTATAAAGGGAAGACTAAATAAGGAAAGTGAGGAAGTCCGATACTCGGAGAACGGAGTCCAGTATGAAGGAACGAAGTTCGGACTACAGAGGACGGAGAAGAGTAAAAAGGTCCGGAGATCGGAGTGGATATGACACTATAATCAGCTGCTCC
>JBBPMX010000605.1:0-11184 GCA_038090515.1 Pulveroboletus cf. viridisquamosus
AGAAGACTTTGAGCTGGAGACTGCGGATCGCATCGATCATAGAGAAGAAATGGATGAGGTCACTAAAAACTGGATCGTGCACAAGGATCACACTTCCCTGTTTCACGACATGCAATGCTCTCATCGCGCCTGTCCCCTGCCTGTCTACAAGGACGAGAAGCTCCTTGATCCTTCCCAGTTGGAACAGGTTCTCCTGAACGCCATCATTGAAGTATTGTTCACCATGCATCATTCCCACATCCTGGGACATACGTGCAGGTCTAATGCAAACGCTCCAACCAAGCCCCACCATTCGAATTGGAAAACGTTCCTCCAGTGCCGTCCCCGGTCCAAGTACTGGCCCGGGAACTTTGAAGAAACTGCGCATTGATGTGAGCGATGGAGCTAATGCCAAAGAATTGCGAAAAGACGGTAACGACAAGAGTGCCGATTCAACCACAGACGAGGGTGACTGAGTGTGACTAATCATAGGTCTTTTACTTTTCCTCCCCGTTTCTACGTGCTACATGTAAGTTACGTTTGCGTGTCATCATATTGGTTTGCGTGTGCTACAAGCAAGGTGTAGTTTGGTCGGCATCGCCGGCCGCTAGTGTTTCATGTTGGGTCCATGTGCAAAAACGTCCACATGTACAAACAGCATCTTTTTCTACGTTGCATGTTAGATGACACTTTTCAAATCACTCACTTTTCATTACGTGCTTTCACTGACATGTGACACACAGTCTGGAGGGGTCGTCCTTGCAAATGTTTCTGTAGTTGTTGCAGACGCAATTGAAATGTGCTGTCCGAGACGCCGGTCGTGAATTCCCGATAGTCACGTGCGTGTGGCGCGTGTGATGGGTTTTGCTCTCAGTTTGTACTTGGGGGAATTGCCGTCTGTGCAAGCCGGCATCAACCTTGCTCAACCAATGAGAGGAAACAATGTCATTGCAGTAGGAGGACAAAGTATACTATACATTAGCTCAGAGAGATGGTGAGAATTACATATGAAGCTGACAGTACACAAAGAAGATACAAGCAGCATGATGACGAATAAGACACCCGAGAAGCTTGCCTGTCACAAAGAAAGCGAATCAAATCCTTGGAGTCTTCGTCTGCTTGCCTGATCACAGAATAAAGACTGCACATACAAAAAGGGAGGGGGACGTACCTTTGAACCAATTGACAGAGCTTGGGAACGTCACACGAGCGCAGAGAGATTGGTTCACGGGGACGGTTGTTGGCATGCATGATGACAATGAAAGGCTTGCCGGGCAGGAAAGGATTATAAACTTGACCGAAATCATGAGAGAGGGAAATGGTGATGCTAGTTAAACTGAATTCGAGCCGTTTGTAGATGTTGCGCTTGTTGTAGGCAGGGATTGTTACTCGACAGTCTATGTCAAACCACAAAGTTTCTTGGCCGAAGTAGCATCGTTGACCTGGCTAAACCGCCGAGTGGAAGGATGTCACTTTTCAATCTGTACGTCGCGCTTTCACGTAGTCATGGTCGAGATTCAATTCGGATCCTACACGATTTCGACCCCAAGCTATTGATGACACCACAAGTAACTGAGCTGGAGGAGGAGAATGAGCGATTACGACAGTTGAACGAACAAACCATCAAAACGTTAATGTAAATCAAACGCCATGACTTGTACAGTAACTTTCGAGTTGGATCGCTTGTCCGGTGAGCGAAAACTACAAGGAATCGTAGTACATTACATAATGAGTCAGGCATGTATGGATTTGGAAAGGTCACGAGATGAATTTATGTCACATGCCTGGAAAGTCACGTGAATATCCTGTAAACCAAGGGTTAAAACCTTGCTTCACAAGGTAACTGCTCCCACATTCGCTTCGGGTTGTTGTATGGTACGTTAACACTAGCGTCCTTTGTAGACGTTGCCTCCATCGTTTGCAGTTTTTCATTTTCTTACTTGTTGGCAGCAGGACCGAGCGGCCACCTCAACGTGGCTGCAAAGGCATCCGCTGATGACTCAGATGACACGTGACTGTACATGCTGGTTGTTTTCTCGTACTTCCTGATCATCCCCACAGCTTTTGATTTGAATGTCCTCGTTGTAAATTAAGCTGCCGTGTTCCGTTCATCTGGTGCTCGGGCTACAAGCAAGGTGTGGTTTAGTTGGCAGCGCCGGCCGCTAGTTTCCATCGCGATCCCTGACTATGACCGTGACGAGGAACGCGGACCGAAAGTGGCATCTGTACCGGATTCTGGTCGATCAAAACACCTTGCGTTTGTATTGTGCAGAGCATCAGAGAAGGCAGGGTGGTGGAAGTCGGAGACGAACGAGTTGGTCCTTGTGGAGGCAAAGGCAGTATAATACGTAAAGGGGGAACCATGCTGTTACGTCGGCTCAAAGGGTCGAGCGTAAACAAAAGAGTCCCTCGCGAGATCACCTGAGTAAATCTGATTGAAAAGACTGGGGAGATGTAGATACACAGCGCTCCAACTAAATACCATCTCAGCTACGAGTAATGAGAGTTCATGTGCTCCGCTGACACCTGACGGAGTTCCTCCCGCACCAGTGGTTTTATCTCGAGTGAGTTATCGGTCAGAATTCCGTTGCACCAGTCGGAATTATGTTGCCATGCCACATCCCCCCCTCCAGCGTGCATCCTAAGCACGTTCTTCTCCCTCACCACTCGCCATTGCTAAGTCCTCATCTGGGACACCATCCGCATCCGCCACACCCTCCTCCTCAGGTTCCCCCAGTCCGGTGTCCTCACCGGAGGGAGCAGACGGCACGTCTATGGCAGGACCAGGCCAGGAATGCGAGGGGCTGGCAACCGGATCCTCACGGATTGATGGTGTGTCACGACTGGGTGACGAGCACCAGTTGCGCGGATAGGTGGGGGAGGCAGCTCGTGATCCTCCATGCTGTCGCGGCCAGCGATGGTTTGGGGTATAGGTACGGATGAGGGGTTCTCCTCGTTCTACTTGGCGGACCTGATGCTCCTGGAATTCTCGGGTGATGCGACGGCGTCAGGACAACTCTGATTGAGCCAGGGCCTCCATGTACTCTGTCTGGTTTGACTCCTCGGGCGGTGAAGTGGATGGTGGAGGGTTGCTACCGAAGAAGGTAACCGGGTCCGGCTCCGGACTGAAGGGCTCTAACCAGCGACCCTTGCTGTCAAACACAGAGAATCGGGTTCTGATTCCTGGTTTGTTGTTGTAAGTCTGGGCGATCCAAAAGTACCCAATGGGTGCTGGGGATACCTGATCCGCATAGACCCGAGACCGGATTTGACGACTGTATTCCAAACAGAGTTGGAGGTGTATGGCTGGAACAAGGCATGCGGTGCCAGCGGAGTCGATGAATACATAGTCACGGCCGCTGCGGAAGATGTTGGAGGAGTGGTTAAGATTGTCGGGCATGGTAAGTGGGATGGCAGCTAGAAATAAAAACTCCCCAAGTTCATCTCCTACATCACATAGCCCGTTAAATATCTGAGGATCGCCGGCAGGAGGGTGTCCTGTCCCTCTTGGCATGTCCTCTATCTGCTTAACTTCCAGCAGGTCAAGGTATTCGGCTAACTTGGATAGGTGCCGGATTTCTGGGTAAGGCATCCAAGTAACATCACCTGATGTCCAAGCCACCTCAAAAATGGCATCCGTCCCAGATCCCACATGGGATTTGATCTCGTCAACTGCCCACTCCGGCTCCATCTCACCAAAGTCGGCCACCTGATCCTCAAGGTGTCCTGGAAACAGGCGGTCATCACTCGGTTGGTGGATCCTCAATAATGAGGCATGGAAAACTGGGTGGATACCCCTCTGCCGAAGGCGATCAGGGAGTTCTAGCTCAAATGAGTTATTTCCAAAGTCCCTGATGATTCGATAGGGTCCAATGTACTTCAGAATCAGCTTCCGAACCCGACCCTTAGGCAGAGACATATTCTTGGTTGAGAAATATGCCAAATCAGTGACCGTAAATGGAGTCAAGGTTCGTTTCTGATTGGCTATCCGGCTCTGTTTCACCCGAGCCTCTAAAATAGCATCATGAGCCGTCATAACTGCCATCTTCATTTTCTGAGCAAAGGTTTGGACGCTCGGATATTCATCTCCAGCCGCATCGTTCCAGATGAAAGTTCGTGGTCGTTGTCCCGTGTTTAGGAAGAAGGGTGAGTACCCAGTAGTATCTGATCATGCTGAGTTGATAGTGAATTCAACAGCAGGTAACCGGGACACCAAATCCCGTTGGTTTGGGCTGATGCAGGAGCGAAGCATCTGTTCAATAGTTCGATTTGCCCGTTCTGTGGCTCCATCCGACTGTGGATGATAGGCACTCGACATCCGCTGTTCAATCCCTAGTAGTTTTAGGAGATGCATCCAAAACGTGCTAGTGAACAGAACATCACGATCACTTACGATGGATTTGGGCAATCCATGGTACTTGTATACCTCCGCAAAGACCAGCTCTGCTAGCTCTTTGGCAGAGTAGTTAGTACGACTTGGCACTAAATGCACCATGGCAGTTAATAGGTCGATAATAACAGTAATGGAATTGAATTCTCCATCCCGGTTGGAAGACGGTGGTAAGGGTCCGATAAAGTCAATACCGACAGACTCCCATGGCCTAGATGGTATATCCAGCGGATTCAACAAACCAAATGGCTTCTGGTTGGAGGGCTTACTTCTCTTGCATGTTTGGCACGAGTCACAGAACTTCTGCACATCACTCACGATATCCTTCCACCAGACGAACTCTCGAAGATAAGTTAGAGTTTTCTGGGCCCCTAAGTGGGCTAGCACCGAGTGTGCTTGATCAATCAGACGTTCACGAGCCTTTCGACCGTCTATCAGGATATCTGGGATTCCAATCACCTTCTTCCCCTTTAGGGTGAGGGTAACGTATCCGTCCTGCGATGCAAAGTTGCGATAAGTGTCTGGTGTGTCCAAAATCAGTTTAAAGAATGGGTCCTGATTATAATTTCCCTTAATCTGGGAAAGGATGTTGTCTGTATCGAGAAATGTCAAAGGGATTTGATGAATCTCTGAGTCCAGTTCCTGTCCAGGTGCTTCATCTGGGTGATCTTCTTGTGTGTTTCTGTCACCTTCCCCCCCTCCGGATTGACCTCGTGGGCCACAAAGGACAAACCATGGGCGGACCCGTCGAGCAAACTCTGCTGATGTTTTTGGACAGCCGGTCTCAGCAGGCAGAATGTGACGCTGGCCCCGAGTGGAGGGAGCCGCCTGAGCTGGGAGGCGGATTGTCAAGCGGGGGTTGGCCCCACTCAAGCTGGAGCCACCACTAGCTGCACCCACATCAGGAGACCTGGCATCTAGTCCAGCCAGCAGGGGAAGCAAGACGCCAGCTAAGGCAGGCACTGGCTTAGCGAGATGGACGAACTTGCCTATGGCACGCTGGGTACCTGGATTATCAAAACTATACAGACGGGATAGGGCATCCGGGAGGATATTTTCCACACCTGGCAAGTATTCGATGCGAAAATCAAACTCACTTATTTTTTCAAGCCACCGAGCCTGCTGTCCCGACAGGTTTTTCTGAGTAGTTAGGTGGATGAGACTCTTGTGATCCGTAAGCCAGGTGAAGCCCACACCTTGTAGAATGTCACGATAGCGAAGCATGCCTTTGACACCGGCCAAAAGCTTCTGCTCATGCACCGGATAGTTCTGCTGAGTGGGAGTCATCTTTGCACTGAAGAAGGCAGCTACTTTGGCAGATTTCCAATCTGTGCCCTGTGAGACAACTGCAGCTACACCATTAAAGCAGGCATCAGTCATTAACCAGACATGAGGTGCATCTGGTCCATATCATAAGTGTACCCGCCGGTGATCTCTGCATGCTGCAACATATTGCTTTACTGTGTCAAAGGCCTGTTGCTCGGTGTCTGTCCATTCAAAGGGTACATTGTCGCCAGTCCGAGCGGACAACACCCCCAGTGGAACCCGGACTTTATAAATATCATCTGCAAGATATCCAACTGACCCGATAAAACCTCTTAGGAGATCCCGGTTAGTAGGAGTCTTCCAGTTAAGAACACAGTCCACCTTGGATGGATCCATCCGGATCCCCTGGTCATCAATGATGCGCCCGAGGATTTTCGCCTCAGAGCACAGAAAGCAGAGTTTACTACTGCTCAAGTAGAGCCGCTCCCACTGAAGAATCCTTAGCACGGTGGTGACATGTTCCACATGGTCAGCCAATGTATCTGAGTAGATAATAATATCGTCAAGGTAGATGTCCATCCATCGTCCAAGATAGTTACTGAACAAGAAATTCATTAGTGCTTGATAAGTTGCAGGGGCATTGCAGTCGCCAATTTGAATCACTGCGCTCAACATGTTTCCATCTGGTGTTGTCACAGCAGTTCGGTCAACGTGTTCTGGGACAATCCGGATCTGTTCATATGCATCCTGCCCATCAATAACAGACCAGTACCGGCCCCGACTAACATGTCGTAGAATTCCATCAATATCGGGAAGTGGAGATGAGAGTTTCCGAGTGTTCTTATTACGCTCTCGTAAGTCCACTACTGTCCGCAGCTTGTCTGATCCAGGTTTTCGGATAAACAGCATGGGAACAGTATTACCAATGCTTGTGACCTTCCACCGGCCAGTGCGCAGGTAGGCATCCCGTTTTGCAATCCATTGAGGTCGGAGAGCCTCAGGGTAGCAAGAAGGCCACCATGGGTAAATTCTATCTGGATCAATCAATGGAATTTGATGGTTGATAGCATGTAATGGTGGTAAATCTGTGTCCCTTGCTTTGGCACAGAGGGGTTCTGCCAGTGCGACCAGCCTCTTCCGGACATTGTCCAATGTTTCGTTTAGCACATCCGTCGCTCGTGATTCAAGGACCTGCACCTGAGGGCCACGGATTGGGTCTGGATCGGTGCACCCAATTACAACTCGCGGCTCGTTAAAGCCCAGCGTCACTTTATGCTGGAACAGGAATGGTGTTCCCAAAATCAAGTCGTAGTGTTGGATATTGATAATGTCGAAATATCTCTCATTGCAGATTCCTTGGTAAGTTAGGGCTGCCTTCGTTCCATAGTTCACCTTAGACCGTGAACCTTGCACTGCAAGCTGAACTGTAAGTGGCTTTTCTAAGGTAATTTTCGGCAATTGTAGTTGCTCTGCCAAGGTGGCGGAAATAAAGTCAGCTAGGGATCCAGAGTCAATTAGAGCCCGAGCTGGTCGGCCATTTATGTCAACTTGGACAACTAAGGGTTTCGGAATAAGGTGCTTGAAATCCTTTGCGATCGAGGCATTCCGCTGCAGGGTCGCATAGGTTCCAGACCGTACTTGTACACCAGCAAGACCGAGCCAGCCATCATCCTCCTCGGGTGAGGACATGGTTGGGTATTGCCCAAATGGTATTACTTGGCCATGAGCGAGCACAGGAGTTGACCGACCTCACCGACTGAATCCCCATATGACTCCTGCTGAGTACTGGAGTCGGTCCTGGTTCACCTGCCTCCATTCCGCTGCCACCTGTTCTGGGGCATCATCTGGTACCCCTACAAACTGGATTGGTAGATTGTCCGTCAATGGAGGTCCATTAACCAACAAATCCAAAGCATCCTGGGCAGCAAAGACCCGTTTCTGATACCATCGTGTGATGTTCCATGACTCACGAATCACAAGGTGTGGCAGGACAAGGGTTTTGAGTTCCAAGTCTCTGTCCCAGAGCGTGTACTGGCATCCAGATGGAGTCTCGTCAGTAATGCATCGGAACCGATGAGTCCGCCCTTCACTCATCCATCCTCTGTCAAAAGCAGTTGATAACACTTCCTCAATCCGCAGGGCAATAGCATTGCCCATCGGTATGTGTCGCCACCGCTGAGTACAAGGGGATTCCTCCTGGCGACAGGTCAGCTTCTTTGCAAACCATTCACCCAACCAAAATTCCCAATTTTCCAACAGGCTGGTTTGGATTGGTGTGTCCCACTCGGGGGTACCATCTCGAAAGGAGTTGCAAATAATATGATGAGTATCGCTAATCCGATATACCATGAAATGATTCCTCCTGAACACATCGGGGTGTGCTAGGTCATCACCTGGATATGGAGCATTTAGGTTAAGGACATGTTCTGCCCGTCGGGCAACTGGGTCACCAAACCGGCCTGCGAGGGTTTCGGGCAGCTGAGTGCCATAGTGGTCAGTCATCAGTGCAACTGATCCGAGCCGGAGAGAATCTACTCAATCTGTTGACTCTACCCGGTCTTGCATGTACTCAACTTCTGCTGGAAACGATATGCTGTAATTGGCAAGCTTTCCAGGGGGGTGCCCATCACTTCCCCCAATAACTGAGGTTTCGTTAGGGCAGTCCTTGGCGAAGTGACCAGCCTCCTTGCATTTAAAGCAGAGGTTCTTTTTGATGGCTTCGTCATGTTCCTCCTTGGTGATAGTATATGACTTCTCATTAGGTTTAGGGGTTTTTGCACGATCAGAGGTTCGGCCAGGCTGATGGCCCCGCTTGCTGCCACATTTGTTGTTGTTCCGGAATGATTTCTTCCAGTGTTGATTGGTTTGGCCCCCTTGTGAGGTGCCGGTCGTTGATGATCCAACCTCTGGTTTTGTGGCACTTGACTGACTTGCGGATTTATTCTTCTGTTCGAAGGTCACTCCTCCCAAGCGGACAGGTTTGTCTGAGCCACCTCCTTTAACAGAATGAGCTATCTCCAGCACCTCGGCTGCAGCAACTACCTCACTCAGGGTGGACTTCTCTGGGTTCAATTTATCCTTCCAGAGTTCTGCCTGCAACCATGGTTGGAACCCGCTCCAAAGTTTGGTGACCTGTTCCCATTCACTCACATCGCCAATTAAGTTCCATAGCTCATAGAGCTCAGAAACATAGTCCCTGACCGTTCGTCCCCTTTGTAGACTCTCAGACAGTCGTTTCCGCTGCTTGGTCCGGAAATCCACTGGAAAACAGCTGTTAAAGAGTTCGAGGAAGAAACTATGCAGGTCCCATTTATATGGGTTTCCAGACACTTCTCGAATGTAAAATTCATGCACCTTATCGGTTAGGAAGTGCACGATTACGAAAACCTGTTTATCAGGTCTGACCCGGCCAGCTTCAACATACGCCGCTCCTTCTGTAAGGAAACAGTGAAATGCTCTTGAATCGGGTGATCCATCATACTTAGTGGGGGGGTATTGGCTTGAGCTTTCCAAACCCGGATTTCTTTGCGGATTTAGACTTAGAATGCCCTCTGCGTCGCTTCCTGGACCACCTTAGGCAGCACTTTGCAGAGGCACTTAGTACCTAGGAGGCTAGTTTATCATGTTGAGTGTGTGTATCCTGTAAGGTCATTTAGCCTCTTTTCCCCTGGCTATCGTCCAAATATAGTATCCTGCCTTTCTGAGCGCACCATGACGAGGCTCTGCTGGACATCATAGGTATACCCCTCGCCGCTCGAATTGAGTACCCTACATATATCTAGTTTATCCATAGTTCCATATGTTTTCCAAATCCGGGAGTGCACTTCACACAACATATTCGTATTCGAATTACTTACACATCAGACAAACATTTCTTAAGTGCTGAGACGTACTTATAACTCAGTGGAGGAATCAAAGCTCATTGCTGAGATATGACCGTATACAAGGTACTACTTTGGTCATTAATTGTTCGACACCCTGCGACGCTTCCCGAGGCTGCGGGTGCTAGGCCCGGCGGTTGGTGACCGGGTTTCACATTGCTGCATCCCTCGGGTAGTCACTTTGCTTCGAGCCTGTATGATTGCTGTCATTAGTTTGGGTGAAAAATAAATAGGTTACTTACGCGGCGAATGTGTTTGGTTGCGGCAGTGTTTTCAGTAGCAGCAGTGGTCTGCAACTGCCATGGTTAGTCTCAAAACAAGAAAAAGGAACGGTGCATCACCTCTGCCGCTGTGTTTTTGGCCTGAGTGAGTGTGGCAGCTTCGGGTTCGCGTGTGATGTTGTCTTTGTTGTCCTCATAGACCGCATCTTCATACCCACAGGCAAACGTGAATCTGTGTTCAGAGGGCATCGGATGCGGCTCAATGTACAACTGAATCATCTAAACACGTACTCAATGCTAATTCCAGGTTAACAAACAATTAATAGCACTCACCATTCCGACATTGCTCTCGTGGCTAAAACCAAGGTCGAAGGTTTGCATGGTGACTGCCGGTGGAATGGAGAGTCGGATGACTTGCGGCTGTCCTCCATCACAATCGCGTTGAGGGGACGATGGCATGCTGAGGTGACTGGACAGTGACTGGAGGTTGAACGGCGGTGGAAAATAATGTGTGGAATATGCGTACTAAGGTAAACGGACTCTTAGCACACTCCCGAGAGGTTCGAGGGGTGATCGTGATCTCCACATTGATCTAAATAGTTCAGAAGACATTTTAGTGAGTCAACTTAAACAGAAGAGAAACTTGCCATGGGGACACAGTGAACGAAGTTCTTCTTGGGCGCCTCGAGTACCTCAGCAGAGCCTCATGAAAGCATGCCAGGATATTCGGTTGTGGAGCTTCAATCGATATCTCCCGAAGGATCTGATCGACTCCTATATAGGCCTCATGGACCTCTGTGGAGCCTCCGAGGTAAATCTTTGATGCCACACAGAAATGCCTTGTAGGAGGTCATGACGATATTTGAACCATTGCGGAATCGGACATGAAATAACATTCAAGTGTGCAGTCTCGGATACATCAAGAAAGCGTGTACATGAATCAGTGATACTCTAAGGGAGCCACTCTGCCTCCTGGCGGTCAACTGCCTCCATCATCAGTATGACAGCGAGGTCCTCAGATGCAATTTTTGAGTAGCAGGCGTGGCTGACACCAACCACATGAGGAGCAGTTTCCTTCCTAAATCAGTCCGTCAGGATACGTAGACCGGCATGAAAAACAACGATCTACCAGGTACGAAAAACACCCACACGATGCCCCTTCATCACAAGATACACATGCGTGACGTGACCAGCCTTGTCATCATCCGGTGGCACGTCGAAAATGAAACCGTTGTACATGTGCTGAAAGCGATTGTCCGGATGGGCAAGGCATGCTCTGAACTCACAAAGTGGGCCTTTTTTGCCTTCCCAAGAAGTAGTGGGGGGGCACTCGAGCCACTCCGCTTCATTGTGATCCACTGCATGCTCTAACAACTTGATAGCAAGATCCACAGACTCGGATCGCACCCTTGAGTAACAGGCACGGCTGACACCTAGAACATGCGGA
>JBBPMX010000606.1:0-11179 GCA_038090515.1 Pulveroboletus cf. viridisquamosus
TGTGAGTGTCATCCAGACTCCGTAGTTCTGCATTGATCGCATCTGACCACCTTTCCCAATCCGGCCGGGACCACGCTTTCTCTATAGTTATGGGTTCCAGTGCTTCCGTCGTGGCAACGCCAGCTAATAACGCGTAAGCTGCTTTGTCATCATCGAATTCCCACACGCCCATTGCGGCGCCACTCGTGACTGCATCGTTGGTGCGTCCGTTGTCATCGTTCCCATTGCTGACATCGGTTCCTTGTTTAGGTTGCTCATCACTTGTTTCAGTGCCCACCTGGATGCCGCGAGGGAATGGTGGTGCGACATGACGACCATCATGGGTCCCGACTCCACTGCGCAGCACCTGCAAATAAGGTGATTCGGTTCATTTTCGGCTCGAACGATGCAGCTCGATGGCTGGGGCGGGAACTTTGAAATCGTCACCAAGACGATTAGCAGGTGGTAGATCGGGTGCTGAACGTGGCGCAGGTGAGTGCTCAGGAGCGTCAGCAGTATCTGGAGTGCGGGACTGATCCGAGTGGTGAGTGCGACGTGTAGACGACTCTTCCATAAGGGCCATTCCTTTCCAGCTACATCGAGCTTCGGAAGCTTAAGATCTTCGATCTTTAAGTAGAACATTTGAGTAGGTTCGAAAGATTACTACTGTGTCATTTTTAGGCCTTTGAGCTGGGGCTCATAACCTGTAGTACGCAGTAGGACTCAGTACTGTCATAGACAGTTACTATATTCACCATACCTGTAGTACGCAGTAGGACTAAGGTATGTAAGTAAGGGATTCATCCTAAATAGAAGAGTGGCTCACCTCAGTACTGTCGTAGACAGTTACTGAGATGTACCAGATCCGAAATGGAATGTAGCTACCGAACAGTGTCATTACATAATCAATGTACCGTATAACTCCTACAAGCTGGTGACATCACCTGGATGCCTGCCGACCAGGTGGCCCAGCTCACAGCCCTGGTGGAATATCTAGAACTGATGAATGTCAAATCAATTGAGGAGCTGCCAATGCGAACCACTCACTGAACCAATGACAGCAAACCCATTTATAGTGCGGCTGTCTGGCTGGACAATGTTGGACCCCCCAACTCACTGATGGTTAGATCGAGTGCTCAGAGACACTGGTCCCACTGACCTTTCCAAATGACCAACATCTTTGCTGAGGGGCGGGATTTCCTCATGCAGGATAGCTCCCGCAAATCACCACCGTTCTTCGTTGCCCAGGCCCAGCTTCAGGCCTTCTTAGCCCACAGCGTTTGGATTCAAACTTCCATCCTCGCTGCCTGTGTAGCCTTCATCCCTGAGGGGTACTCCTGCTTCACCCGGATCTTCAACTCCGAGCCAGACAATCCCTACCGTGTGTCAGTCGTTGGACATGACGGACACTGGTCAAGTTATACCTACCCGGAACCCCCATCCTCCCTCTTCTTCGGCCCCAACAGAAGTGAGACCACCACCTCTGCTGATCCACGATTGGAGGTGCTGGGTCAGATGCTTCTCGACTGGGAGCTTTGCTGTAACGAAAGAGTGTGCCAGGACAGAGAACAACGGGGACGGATTCAAGAGCGGGGCCTTGGGCTTGCATCGCATCCTGGGTATGATGAAACGGGAGATGAGTTAGCTGGGGATACAGGAAGATACAGGAGAAGGCCTTACAATAACAGACGAGGAGCGCAGAGAGACCGAACTGCACGGACGAGGGGCTGGCACAGTGATAGAGACTATGGACGGCAGCTTGAGCTGGACGACACGGGAGCTTGCACTGCAGAGGGGAACCTGCAGTCCCACCATGAGTCGGGCCCATCAGCCATCACAGACGGTGATGGGACGGACAGGGATACAGACGGGGAGCTGGACCACAAAGAAGAAGATATTACCATGGCTGCTGCCGACGATTATTTCAGGCCAGTCAAAGGGAACGATGAGCGTTCCCTGGAAGGGGGGGGTGTAACGGCTGCTATGTGAAGCGCTCCAAAACCCGACCAGGAACAGACCTACCTGAGCAACCTTACTTCTACCGACATCAACTGTCGCCATTAGTTCTACTTCACGAGACATCACTAGTCCCTCAATGGACAAAGCACTGATATTAGCCAGTACCCTTAACCCATGATCTACAGTACTTAAGAGAGCTGTAACTGTTAAGATAGCCAGTCAACTTTGAGACTTTTACCCTGTCTTATGAAGCATGATTCTTCTCAGTGTCGCTACTCACTCTCCTTGGGGAGTAGATGTGACACCCTCGTCTGTGGTAGATTCCCCACTCTCGTCATTACCGTCTTTTGGCAATTCATTGGGATCTGCTGCATCGCTCATACCAATGCGTGGTTTGTTCAAAGTTCCCAGGCCTGTACTCGGAACAGGGATGGCACTGGAGGAATGTTTTCCAATTCAAATGGTGGGGCTTGGTCCAACAACGGTTCAAGCAATTGACATTGAACCACTTGGTCGTCTATGTGAACAGTCGCAGCACATGCATAGCTTGTGAGAGATGCCAACACAACACAATTAGCGATGTCACCCATCGATAGGACACATTGATGCTATTGAATGAATACTCTTCAGTGCGCACAGAAACCAAATGTTAAATGGAAACCAACGTTCACATGAATGGCAATATTGGAAAGGAGGTTTGTGACAGTGACTAACTTCACATCTGGACGAACGTGACCGACACAGTCGGAGACACACTACGAAATAAACACTGTACCCGACTGCTAACTTCACCGATTAAATGCTTACAGGTTGTACGTTAGCTTTCAGCAACACCTTTCAAATGAAAACGAGGAATGCTTAAGGATGATGAGGACTTCAAACACTAAATTACGCTTTTGTTTGTACATGTAGACGTTTTTACATGCGGGCCTGACATGAGACATGACCTTGCAAGCAAGGTGACTATTTTGACCCATATTATAATAGGGAGTCACAGAGTTGTCACATTCGCAGTTGCAGTTGCAGTCACACGTGACTACCAAATTAGGGCATAGCTAGTGCACCTGTTAAATATTATATCTACAGGATAACAAGTAGCAGCAATGTTCGCCAGCTTATTGCAGCAGCCATTGGAAAATTTAACATGACACTTGGGACAGGCTTTGCCTGTTGTCTTTTGGACTGGTGTGAGGCCATCCTGAATTTTTTTTTCTTGCTTGTTCTCATCCAATCCCAACATTTGAATGGCTAGCAAGTTAGAATCATCTAATTGGCTTGTGGTCAAAAGCAGGGTGCCAGATGAGAAGCCAGTGGAAGCTGGGTCAGTATCATGTGACCTGTGATATGATAGACAAGCGCCAATATGACAAATGATGCATAAGAAACAGTTTGTTTATTCAAATACTTATATATGTAAAGTGTT
This sequence comes from Pulveroboletus cf. viridisquamosus, assembly GCA_038090515.1. Taxonomy (NCBI): domain Eukaryota; kingdom Fungi; phylum Basidiomycota; class Agaricomycetes; order Boletales; family Boletaceae; genus Pulveroboletus; species Pulveroboletus cf. viridisquamosus. The sequence goes on from JBBPMX010000606.1 coordinate 3,362, forward strand.
GAACAAGCATGTCTCATTCACTACCCTTTTACTGTAGTATGCATTTAGTTACCTATTATGGTAGTCTTACATAATCATGTACCTACAGTTCACACTCAGACTACTGAGTTTAAATAAGTCTCTTGACATGTAATCATCAGTTTGGATCATCCCAATGTCCTCAAACCCCCTCTATGTGAGTCCTATTAGCCATCCTCTGCAGCTACTAGGGTCCTGTTCAACACTTTCTCCCTTGATTGGACTTATCTCTTCTTACTTAGTTCTCCTTACACTTGTTGAATGAGTGTGACTCATCCCTAATGAGCATGACTCATTCACTACCCTTTTACTGTAGTATGCATTTAGTTACCTATTATGGTAATCTTAGATAATCATGTAGCTACAGATTCATACTCAGACTACTGAGTTTCAAAAAAGTCTCTTGACATGTAACCACCAGGTTAGACCATCCTAATGTCCCTCAAACACTCTATGTGAGTCCTTTTAGCCATCCTTTGCAGCTACTAGGGTCCTGTTCAACAGGTTATGGGCCCTGGCTCAGCAGCTGATCCCCATACAGCGCCTTTATGGCTATGTTTGGTTTGATCTGGCTAAACCTGGATGCATAGAGCTTTTGCTCGATGCACAAACATGTAGTAGTTTGCGCCATTTACCTGAGTTGAGCCAGACCGTGGCATACTGGTATTTCTGGCTGCATAGTTAGTACTGTTTACCTGAGTTGAGCCAGACCTTGGCATGCTGGTATTTATGGCAATACTATTACATAGTGTATGATAGAGTACCAGTTTGCACCGTTAACCTGAGTCGAGCCAAATCATGGCATGCTGGTCTTTCTGACTGCACCTGATACTTGTTATGTGCTGTCATACATTAGTTTGCACTGGTGGGCTCACCCTCACCATGCTGCATCTAAAGTTTGAGCATGATTCTAGTGTCAGATTGTGCCATTTATGGCTGCACTACACTGGACACTATGGGGAAACTATGCCATTCTGATGCACTTCGCCTACTGTAGAACTACTATATCTTTGAATATCACTGCCGCTCATGTCCCTATATTCACTGGCACCAACTGGGCTGTTTGGTGGCCTGCCATCACTACCTATACTCAATCACTCGGGTGCATGTGGTGTATCGACTTCCCGGAGCCCGACATCCCTCCTACTGGAGACGACTTTGATAGTGAGCTCCAAAACTATTACATCAAGTGGCACGAGGCCAATTCCCACATCACTGGCTCTACCTTGATGACTATGTCATCAACCCTTCAGCAGAAGTACTCCTCTAAGACCATTGCTAAGGACCTTATTAAGGCTCTCAAGGCTGACTTTGCATCTGCTGGCCTTCCCCAGGTCTATGGGGATTTCAAGGCCATGATGGACACCACTATCCCTGCCAACTCACATCCTGGAAATGCTCTCCAGCATATCCAGAACCACTATGCCAAGCTGGCGAGTGCGAAGTATGATATACCTGAGAAGATTCAAGCAATGATCCTTATGTTGAAATTACCTGCAAATATGGACATGCTTGCACAGATGCTTGCACAGAAGAAGGATATGGCTGGGAATCCAATCCCACCCACCGTCGTGGAAATAGTGGCTGCTGTCACACTCTCTTGGGAGCAGTGCTCTGCTATGGGTGGCAAAGGTCATGCATCTGGGACCCAACAGGCCCAGAAGATCAGTGCTGTCAAGTGCAAGGGAGAGGGTAATCCCTCCTTCAAGTCTCAGCAGCAGTCTTCTCCAGCACCTTCTGGGCAGCAGGAGGATGACAGCACAGACAAGAAGGGGAAGAAACGACCTCATGGAAAACGTGCTGGCAAGGCTGCTAAGCACAATCACCTCTCTTTTGTGGAGGATAAGACACAGTTTGTGTCAGTTGCTGTAGCACCAGCCTACATTTTCACTTCTCCTGTTGTTGATCCACACATTGCTGCTCACCAGCCTGCCCAGTGGTACCAAGGAACTCAAGGCCCTCTGGCCTTTGATTCAATAACTAAGGCTTTTGATCTTGCCCATCAGCTAGAGATCCAGCCTACCGCTGAGACTATCCAACCCCTTGATTTAGCACGCCCTCTCCTCGAACATCTAGGGTCACCTGTCCCTTCTTTACCATTGTCACTGTCCTATGAGCCAGAGGCTATTACAATGCCTTATGCCCCTGCCTTCTCCTCCACTTATGTTGCCCCTGCTGTGAGGCTCCTGACTTGTCCTTCGAAGAAATCCCAAAAGTGCCACATCATGGCTGCTCCATCCACCTCCTGGGATACTGATGATGTGGTGGATATCTATGGTTCCAAGACCAAGGTCCAAGGTCACTATGACCAAGAGGATCTCAGGTTAGTACATTCCTATTCATCATTGCATCAGTACTCATCTGCTACTGCTGCTTTTCCCTATGTGTGAACCAATGTAGCAGAACTGAGTGTACTGTATATACTTCCAATGTATCAGTACTGAGCCAATGTGAGCATGTTTGTGCCCATGGCTCCCAATCTTTGTGCACATGGTGTGGAAAGCCTGATCATCCATTTTGGATTCTCAACTCTGGTGCATCACTGCACTTTACTCCCCATTGCTCAGACTTTTCTGAGTATGTTCCTTTGAAGGGGAAGGACCAAATACCAGTTCATACTGCTGCCAATATCTTACAGGTTGTTGGGACAGGTCTTATTCGTGTTCCCTGGCTTGATGTTGATGGCAAACATCATACATTGGAGTTATATGATGTAGGGCACCTGCCCAACTCCAAAGTTCGCCTCGTGTCATTAGGACAACTGTTACGCAAAGGCACCAAAGTTAAAGGCGACGCTCAACAGATTACTGTTATGTATGGAGATGGTGACATCTTGGTGCCCTTCACTCCTGGCCAACTAGGCCCTAACATGTACATTCTGGAGTCAGCAGATGTCTCTAAAGATATGCACACTAGCACTCAGCCGACATGGGAAACGTTACATTGCTGGTTAGGTCACCCCTCTAAGGAGGTACAGAAGCATGCATGAAAACATACACAAGGCTTCCCTGAGACATCCGCACCACAGGAGGACATTATTTGTCCTGGCTGCACTATGGGCAAGATGCCCAATTGCGCCTTTCCACCTGATGTGTGTAGAGCCAGTCAAGCATTCAAGCTTGTGCACTCTGACATAAAGTCATTCCCCATCGAATCATACCACACTACAAATATGTCATCACATTTGTGGATGATTACACCTCCTTTGCCTGGATGACCTCTTTGTGCATGAAAGATACTGCATTGATGGTCACTAAACATTTCCTACCAATGGTCCAGATGCAGTTTTCTGCCAAAGCCAAAGGATGGATGTCTGATGCAGGGGGAGAGTACAAATCTCATGCTTTTGATAAGCTCTTGGCCGACAATGGGATCCATGTATTCCAGAGCACCCCACATGTTCCACAGCAGAATGGCTGGGCTAAGCGCTTTATGTGCACTGCCATGGACAAATCGGAAGCTATGCACCTTGAGGCTTGCATTCCTGATAGCTGGTGGGAATTCTCAATGACACATGCTTGTCATTTGTACAATAGGACACCATTCTGCCGACATGAATGGCATACTCCTTATGAGCTCCTTTACAAGAAAAAGCCTGACATCAGCCACTTGCACGTGTTTGGTTGTGCAGCATACGTATTCATCCCTCAGGATATGCACACCAACAAGATGGCTCCTAAGTCAGAGCTTATGGTGTACCTAGATGTTGCTCCTGGACATGAGAGCAATTATATCTTTATGCACTCTCCCACTAATGTCATTTTCACATCTGCACACACTTATTTTGATGAAGCACAATTCCCGAAGTGTAAAGCTTCAACTCGCAGACAACCTGCTGCCCATGACCCTGTTCCTGACAGAAATGATGTGCAACTACCAGCGCCACCTCCTGTCAGTCATGAGGACCAAAACCATCCTCAACCTCCTCGTCTACCTACTCCTCCCATAGTTCCACCTCCTAGTCCCCCATCCACTCCTCATACCCCATCACCTAGATGTGCTCCATCCCCTTCTCGCTGATCTCGAAAGGAACCTCACCCTCCTATGCCTGCTCCTCCACTATGCCCTCAGCGTGAATGTTATGTGCCTAGGTGGCCCGAAAATGTGTATGGTGACAACCGACACCTAGTGGATCAGCTGAAGGATATAGAGCATACCTCTTGGTGGCATGATGTTATTGAGCCTGGCTCTTCTAGGGCTTCAGCTTCAAGAGAGGATATACTGGGTCACTTCCTGGGCACCCCTTCTTCACCACCTGAAGACACTGCATCTTCATCATCTCCCACCACTCTTAGCAAGGAGGATGTTGAGAAGCTGTGTCAAGAAGGGGGAGCAGACCTTGTCACATATCTTTTGAATAAGGCGATTGCATTGGCCGATTCTGCAGGATCAAAGCTGATTCACGAATGGACTTTCAGGGACATTCTTAAACTACCCTCTGCAGACCAGAAGGAGTGGAAGGCTGCTTGCCACAAGCAGCTAGAGATGCTTAAAAAGCAAGACATATACAAAATAGTAGACTGCCCTAAAAATCGGCAGGTCATTAAAAACAGATGGGTCTTTGATGTCAAACCAGACAGTCGAAAGCATACGTGATTAGTCATGAAGAGATTTTCCCAGATTGAAGGACTTGACTTCAATCAAATATTCTCTCCAGTTGTGTGCTTCGAGACAGTGCGGCTTATGCTTGCACTAGCTGCCCTGGAAAACTGGCATATCAAGGCTCTAGATGTCTGCAGCACCTATTTATATGGCCACTTGGATGAAGAGATCTACATGGAACAGCCAGAGAGATTCAAACTTCCTGGTCAAGAGGACAAGGTCCTCCACCTACTCAAGGCATTATATGGCCTTAAACAGGCTGGATTGGCATGGTGGAAGGCCCTCAATGAATCCATGGAAGAACTTGGCTTCAAACGCCTTAAGTCAGATGCTGGCTTATTTCTCTACAGAAAACGTGGCACCCATATGGTTGTTGCAATCGTTTATGTAGATGATGCCATGTTCTGTGGTCCCAGCAAAGAGATCATGAATGAGGTCAAGGCTCTCTTCATGAAGAAGTGGGAATGTCGAGATCTTGGTGTAGCCACTGAGTTTCTCCATATGCGCATACACTGCTCAGGATGCCAGGTCCTAGTTGACCAGTGCGAATACCTTGAAAAGGTCCTAGCACGATTTGGCATGCAAAATGCCTGTGTTGCACCCACTCCCTTGTCTCAGGGGTATTACCCCCTAGACAATGATCAAACTGCTGATGCTGGAACTCACTCAAGATTCCAATTCATCATTGGGTCTCTCTTGTACATCATGCTAGGCACTCACCCAGACATTGCCTATGCAGTCACTGCCCTCTCAAGGCATGCAGCAAGCCCCACAGAAGACCAACGTGCAAAGCACTGTATATCTGCCACTACTTGCTTGGTACTTGCCACTACTCCCTAGTCTATGATGGCACTTCTGGAGATGGGATAATTGCTTGTACAGATTCAGACTGGGCTTCTGACCCAAACATCCGACACTCTCAGACTGGTTGGTTCTTGAAACTAGCTGGAGGCATCTTCTCATGGCAGACATGCATGCAAAAAGTTGTCACCCTGTCCTCTACTGAGGCCAAGTACATTGCCTTATCTGATTGCAGCTGTCAGGTGATATGGATTCATCAGTTACTTGGTGAAATGGGATACTGCTTGAAAGCGATCCCTATCTGTGGAGATAACCAAGGATCTATCTTTATGGCTTCCAACTCAGTAACTGAAAAGCAAAATAAGCATATTGATATTCGCTGGCACAGTATACAAGATTGGGTTGCTGAAGGAAAGATTGAGCTCTTCTACATAGAAGGTGCCACCAATTCTGCAGATATATTCACCAAGAACTTGGGATATATAAAATTTGAGCAGTTCCACTCACAGCTAGGTCTAGTTTTCTATGATCTACCACAGACAGATTAGCCTCATCCTTTATATGCTTACGTACCTTTATGGGCTGCTTAGCAAGGGGGAGTGTTAAACGAGCATGTCTCATTCACTACCCTTTTACTGTAGTACACATTTAGTTACCTATTATGGTAGCTTAGATAATCATGTACCTACAGTTCACACTCAGACTACTGAGTTTAAATAAGTCTCTTGACATGTAACCATCAGTTTGGACCATCCCAACATCCTCAAACCCCCTCTATGTGAGTCCTATTAGCCATCCTCTGCAGCTACTAGGGTCCTGTTCAACACTTTCTCCCTTGATTGGACTTATCTCTTCTCACTTAGTTCTCCTTACACTAAGCTTGTAGTTCCCCATGTTATGTGACCATTATTCCCTCACATTCTTCTGTATTCTATGCTTACTCCTTTGCTATTTGCTCACTAACTCATGGATTAGTCAGCATTGCATCACAGATGGCACTTCTCCCAAGTATGCTAGGTTTCAATTTTCACATAACACATATGACCCCATTCCCTCCAACACAAGGATGGAAAGGAGCCTGGACTTTTGACCCTGTCTGCATGTGGAAAAGCCAATCCCATGCACCTCAGATATAGATTCCTCAACAAGACATGTATCTAAATGAGATACTCTTGGGTGATCTGGTTCAACTGTGGTGCTACCTTTGCCAATATCTCAAGGGATTCCCTCTGCAACAAGATAGGTTCATATCAACACTAAATCATTGTATGGGCACTCACCCAGACGTTATCCTGCATCTTTTTTCCCTCTTCGCTCATCACGAAATCAGATGGCTCGACGACTGCTGCTCTACTAATATAAGCCCCCTTCATATGGACCTCGTTGTGTCGCTCGCCAATGGCACCATATATGACCTGACGACTGCCTTGCTCAGATGTCCAGGCGAAGAGCGTCTCCATAATGAGGTGCACCACACTTATGACGAAGCCTCCAATAGTCTGTCTCAAATTGGAGTAGCAAAAGCCCGGGTTGACAGCGTTGACGGTCAATGGTGTGATAGACTGTAGTCGGTCCTGCAGAGCGCGTACAAAGAACAGATTGAAGACTATGAAGTTCGACCTAGTGATTATCAAGTGGGATGAGAGTGGAATGGAACACACGTTTCGTCTGCGTGTAGCGATATCCTATAGCTCTTAACAGTGTGTTTGAGCAGATGACACAGTTTCAAGCGTGTGATGATGACCTACGCGCGATCCCTATAGTGGTTGTTGAGTCTCACAATCGGGTTGGATGACTCTTGGACGTCTTTTGGAATAGTTGCCCAGTAGTGGACCTCGCTGCTGACGATGACCAAACGGGAGACGTTGCCGAATTTCTTCCCGGTGTCTGCCAGGTGGGGGAGGAGAAGCAACGAGAGCAGAGACGTGCCGAGGTGGTTCACTTGGAGACTGTGCACGTTCACGAGACGTCTGGCAGATGCAATGAAACCGAATCTCACTGTGACTCCCATCCATCTACAGTTTCGTGGTACTCTTGGGCCAACACTGCGGCGTTCATGATGAGTATGTCTAAACGGTCGTATTCACGCCGGAACCTCCCTGCAAAGCTGGTCACAGAGGTAAAGTCGGCCAGGTCAATGATCCGCGATTCGCATGACTCGAATCCAGTAGCGGCTTCAATGGCTTGAGGGGATGAGCGTCAAGCAGCCTGATGTAGCGTGGAACGACATACCTGAAACGGTCGCTTTACCTTTGCTGTCGGTGCGACAGGTAACGACGAGCCTGGCTGGGTGCATGCGTGCGACATGTATCGCAGTCTCAAAGCCGATGCCGGTATTGGCACCGACGACGACGACCGTTTTTCCACTGAGATCTGCGTCCTCGACAGGAGGCACTG
>JBBPMX010000607.1:0-11174 GCA_038090515.1 Pulveroboletus cf. viridisquamosus
AGTTAGCCCTGAGTCGGTAGTTTCATTCATACACTGACACTTTGTTTATATCTGTTTGTGTTCAGACGTTATTTAATAAACAATCAAAATATGTGAAACATTGGGACAATTTTGTGAGTCACTGTATGTGTACATCTCGCCATACAACAAGATTATGCGCTGGCTATTTCCCATGGTTTTAATCCTGTCAGCGGACTACGAAGAACAGTGAGTTCTGTAACATGCAACATTAACGACTATGTATTTATGCTAACATGCCATATGATACAGATGTATGATGACTCTTATCCACGGTCGTGGTAGAAGGTGCCCCTGTTCAGTTTGCCTGGTTCCAAAGGAACTCCTCCACGACCTTTGCCAGGTATTCCCACAGCAGTCTCATGACGAAGGTGAGAAGGCACTGCAAGTTTATATGCAAGATCAAGCCGTGGGTGAAGCTCTTCTCAAAGCTCTTGGGTTATGTCCACTTTCGGTTAGTAGTTTGCATGCCAATAATGTACCCACATTGACTCTTAATTGTACAGAACGTTTTCTGGCTTGTTTCCCATTCACCTTTTCACCAAGCCATGAGCTTTGACCACCTACACTGTTTCAATGGTGGTCTATGGGGTCATCACATCTGACCAGACATGAAAAAAAATTTCGCTTCCCTTGGCCGTACGACAGAAAAATCAATAGACCAATAGTATGTATTGGCTACTCCAGGACTCTGCTGTAGACACTGATGTACCATCAGCATAGCCAATTTTCCTCACTGGAAGGATCTTTAACATTTTCAGCAGGCTATTAATATCTCCTTCACCAATGGTAACAAGTTACAGGATCTTTCTATTGTAGGGTCCCTTCTGATTATACAATTGTGACTTCTCTCTAACCACTATCAACTCCAGCAAGTTTTCTATGCTGCACTCTATGTTCTCAATAATGCAAAAGATAACCCTGCCAGATACAGCTTGTTACAAGTCCTAGCTAGCTACCTCCGACTCAATTCTCTAGTTGGTTTGGATGTCCACACGAGTGGTACACTTGTTGCATTCAAACATGAACTAAAGACCTTCGATACAGCTTTGAAGGTACGTTTGTGACGTCCTATTGTTCCGTTCTGCAGAACTGATGTAGTTCGACCTTGATGTGCTGGAAATAGGGGTACATCGAAAATGCCTCGAAGCCTGATGTCACTGAGGGCCTTAAAACGGACTGGAACTTCCCTAAGGCCCACCTTGCAAAGCATTTCATCCAGGATGTTCACAACAAAGGTGTTGCATGTAACTACAGCACCTGGCCAAATGAGGGCATGCATGGTCCATTAAAAGATGCTTATCAGCTTCAGTCCAATGGGAAGGATGTCACAGGCCAGGTATGTCAACAGTTTTTTGTATTTTCAAGTGTGAACTCATGTGTAAGTTTAGATCCTGCGAGATGACCACCAGACTTGCCATGAAGCTCATCCAAATGCACATGGACCACGCTGAAGACTCAACTATCGACGACAAAATTTTGGGAGATGACAGAGATAATTCTGTACTTGGGCAAGGACTTGTCGTAGGCCCAGGTGAGTGTAGCAACCTCCAGTTGGGTTTGCCATGCCCCTCAATAATCTTAGCCAAGGTGGAGAGCAAGCAATGATCTGATCTGTCCTTCGCCCAATTTTGCAAGAAATTCAGTGATTTCCTCAATGCCTCACTCCCCACATATGGCTTTCACATCCAGTCTTACATCCGGCTTCCCGCCGACTTCCAGGTATATGTCCATCAACCATGACTTTTCAATTTCTGTCTGATCTTTCCAAATGATAGGTAATCGAACACCAATATATCAAAGTGGATTACGAATCCAAGGTTGACTGGAAACTGTTAACCAACTGCCTCCACTGTAGCCCCTCCTTTTTTGGGTGCCCACAATTTGATTCCATACTTTTTCAAGACTCCAAGACCAAAACTGCCTATGCGCAACTCCGATTTGTCTTTACATATAAGATCCCAAATGTCAATAGAGTATTGGCCTTTGCTTTCATTCACCCCTATACAGCCAAGACTGGCAACATCTGTTCCATCAATCGTGATCTCCGGCTCAAGCACGTGAAGCATGTTCCCCATGCACAGTGCACCTTCATCCCCCTATGTTCAATCATCTGTGGTGCTGTTCTGGCTCCTGACAATGACCACCAGAATGAATATTTCATTGTTGAACACCTTGGTGGGGATATGTACCTCTGCTTGAACCTGCAACACAAAGTAGTTCAGGTATGTTTTACGCTTTCCCTGAATTTATAAGTAAATGTGTTCTCAAATTGGTTACAGCTTAGTTCCATTACTCCTACTTAGGACTGGAGGGCAGTGCGATATGGGTGTGGTTCAGGGCTCATGTATTTAAATTTAGTCATCTATGCTATAGTATTGATATTCATTAGATCAGTCTATGCACACTCCACACCCATCAGTCACAAGGCAGCAGTGTCCTATATGTCAATCGTCTGGGGTGTTCACTACTGAACATATACTACAATCCTAAGCTTAAGTGGTTTGCTACAAAGTAAGCAGCTTTACTTAGTCATGAGCTTGCAATAGTGCTGATTTTGAGGGTAATACACCCATTGAACTCAAGATACAACAATAATCCTCCCAATTTACATCGTCAGTTCAGAACCCTGGTGTGGTTACCTCACATCCAATGCAAGTTGGGTGTACAGATTGTTCCAAATGAATTTAGAATACAAGCCTGAATCCCTCAGGCCATCAATATAAAGTCTTCTGGTGGGTGTCCATTGTCTTTCGTCATCCCCTACCTCTTGCCTCTTCCTTCACAGCTTACTTCAAAGTCATTGTACAAGATGTCCTCCAGTCAACAAGATGGTTTTAGCTCCAATAAGAATTTTTGTCTCAACATCAACGGTTCTGACTCGGAGCAAGAGGGTGATGACCAGCAGCTTCAAATGGTCATCGCTAATCCCCCACCCACCACTCAGGTCCATGAGCTACAGATAGTAAGCAAAGTTCACCCTTCATTCTTATTATCTTATCTCATTACCACCAAGGCCCTCACATTCGTGCAACAGGCTTACTTAGAAATGTGTGAAAAATTCCTGAGCATAGACAAGGAGCTGGCTATAAGGTTAAGAGTGACGTTGGGCTAAAGATACTACACTCAGTCATTGCATGAGACGAACAGACTAATGTCATTACCTAAAGATACTACACTATGAGCGGTAGTTAGTACATACGTGCGCTATGGTAATGTATTGTATGTGGCTTACCTCAGTCGTTGCGTGAGACAAATGGACTGAGGTGGTAGAACTAAGTGCGAGACAATATATACCTATCGTGCCACTGGCTGTACAAAGGGGGTGAAAGGGAAGAAAGGGAATAAAGCAAGATAGAAAGGCACAAAGGCCCAGTACAGTGACAAAGGAGAAAGTAAGAAGGTACAACGGAAGTCGTCGGAAACTTTATACTATAGTATCCGTGCTGTGCTGTCAGGCCCGAGGAGCCATCCAAGAACTTGCTCAGCCCCTTGATGAAGTGTATCACTATTGTTCCCTCACCCTCGCTAATTACCAAGCCCTAGACTGTGGGTTCTCAGAAGCTGACATTTTCCTCCTCAACTTCCTCAATAGCCTCTAAATGTGTTGTCCCCACAATCATCTGACTCCTTCCCCACTGTAACATTAAGAATGTTGGGTGCCTCTCCATCCAGAACCAAAAAGAAGAAGGAGCCAAAGTGCATCATGTACGGCAATCCCCCTGCCACTCTGTTTTATGACCAGAGCAATGCCAGCTTCTCGTTTGAGGAGCATTACACCAACTGGCTCAGGTGGTACAAATACGATCCGACTACCCATAACTCACCCCTGATCCTGGAGATGTCCCTCCTTTGTGCAGAGGCCAAGCAAAAGGCTGAAGAAGAAGCACGCCACGAGAGATGAAAGAAGAAGCCCTCCTCCAAGAAGGGAAAGAAGTGTGCTACCACTCCCCCCTCTTCTGACTGGGATGGCCTGTCCTCCGATGATGATGGACCCGCTCACTCTAGAGGCCACTGCTCCCTCCCACAACTGGAGGAAATCGCTCATCCTCCCAGCCCCAAGTTGGGCAAGTCCTGGGCCAGAAACCCCAGGTTTTCAAAGGAGAAAAGAAGGGATACCCATCATGGAAAAACACCCTATGTACCTATGTACCTTCTTGGTTTTGATGAAAACCCTACTAATAAGCAAAGGATTGTCATCACCCTCGAATTCCTCGGCAGAGGTGAGTCCAATGCCACTCAAAGGTTTGCAGATGCCTACCACAATGAGAGGCTTCCCTATTACCCAGATACTTTCGCTGAGTTCATGGGACAACTGGATGCTAGCTTCCTATCCATCACGTGTGTGCAGGAAGCCTACGATAAGCTCCAGGAACTTTTCCAGGGACAAAATGAATCCATTGAAGACTTCTTTGTCCAATTCTTCCAATTGGTTCATGAATCCAACCTTGTTGTTAGCGAGGAAACCAAGAAGTTGCTCTTGCACCTTGTGCAAAAGGGCATACATAAGGAGATTGTTACCCTTGCTGATACCTCTAATACCACACTCACTTTCTCCCATCCCCTCAAAACTTGGGAGAAATACCTCATCTGTGCAGAAGCTACGCTCTAGCAAAGAAAGGCCCATGAATCGGGAACTAAATCCCAGATGTGGTTCCAACCAGGACAAGCCGCTTCCTCCTATCCCTGCTCCACTCCTGCTACGACGCAACAGCCACCTAAGGTTGATCCCAATCAACTGGGGACCTTCAGGGGCCAAGGAATCCTGATGGATATCGGCAAGGCCAGAGCCAAAGGACTCTGCTTTAGATGTGGAAAGCCCTGGCCATGTGCCAACCACCCTCCTCGCCCACATTGCGCAATTCATCACCTCGAGTATAAGGGGTGTAAGATCTTCTATGAGAATATGGGGGAGTTGGCAGAGATGATGAAAACCATCAATAAGAATGAGTTGGGTTTTGGAAAGGAGAAGTAGGTACGGGTCAACCCCCTCCTCATGTAAAAGATACATCGTCTTCTTGTTTGGACAATAAACTTGCTATTTTATCTGTTTTAGAAGTCGACAAGACCCAAGAATCGCCCTCTGCTGCTGAGTCATCGCCAGAGGTGCGCATTCTACAATGAAACCCCCCACCCCTCAAGGTCAAATGGGAGGATAAAACCATTCCACTCCCTGCTTGGGGAAGCAATGGTGCAGCTGGTTATGACCTCTGCACCTCATCCAACATCTCTGTTCCGGCCCATGGGCAATCCCTTGTCCCAACAGCCTTATCTATCGAAATCCCTCCCAGTCACTATGGCTGTATTGCACCCTGCTCTGGACTCACGGTCAAATCCTTGATAACCACCAGAGCTGGTGTTGTCGACTCCAACTATAGAGGGGAGGTAAAGGTGTTGCTCGTCAACAATTCCAACAAGATATTCGAGGTCAAGAAAGGTGATCGTGTTGCCCAGTTAATCCTAGAGAAAATTTCAACACCACCCGTTCAGGAGGTCTCGAAACTCTCTGACACTATGAGAGACATCAAAGGATTTAGGTCAATGGAAATTAGACGACTTTGTCATGAAATCAACATGGTGGATCCCTGGTCAGTAGCCTGGATCCAAAGGCAACTCCAAGGAACACCACAACGAGCACTCGACCACCTGAAATCCTTTGTACATGACTCGTGACGCTGAGAAGTGACAAAAGACCTAATACATCAACTGAAGGATCTCCCTTCCGACCAAGCAGAATGGTTATCCAAGATCTACAGAGCAAACCCCACTTCATACGCACATCAGTTCAAAGGATAGTTAAAAACTCATTGGAGTTAACTGCCACAATCATCAAGGACGATGGCGGTACCTTCATAGCCAGATGCCTAGTAGACTCTGGATGCACCGGTTTGTCCATTGACTGGGGATTTGTCAAAAAGCATAATATCCCCACTCACCGTCTACCGGTAGCTATGCTGGTTTATAACACAGATGGGTCGTTAAATGTGGCAGGAAAGATCGATAGCTTCATTGTCGTAAACATGAAGATCCAAGACCATGAAGAGAGACTTTGCCTAGCCATCACCAGCTTAAAGTCCATGCCCATATTCCTCGGGCACAACTGGCTCAAAATCCATAATCCCATCATTGACTGGCCAAGAGGGGAGGTAAAGTTCGCATGCCATCATGACCACCTCCCTTCCCTTGGCGCCATTGAAGAGGACGAAAAAGAGGAGTTGTTCACCCGATCGGAAGGAAACTGACTCTTCCAACTTAACCTGGACTCCTATTGTTGAAACATGTCTACGGATATCACTAGTAAGGAGTTCCAGCAAAAAAAGAAGAAAACCCTCGAGGAGGTATCCCCTCCCTACGTCCACCAGTACGCTGACGTCTTCGCTAAAGAAAGCTTCAATCAACTCCCCCTGCGAAGACCATGGGACCATGCCATCAAACTTCTACCAGGAAATCACAAGATTGATTGCAAGGTTTACCCTCTTGGACCTGGTGAACAAAAGAAACTAGACACATTCCTCGAGGAAAACCTTACCTCCAGATGTATCCACCCTTCCAAGTCTCCGTTCACATCAGCATTCTTCTTTATCACAAAGAAAGATGACTGCCTACAGCCTGTTCAAGACTACCAGAAGCTGAATGACATCACTATCTGAAATCATTATCCCCTCTCTCTCATCAATGAACTGGTCAACAAGCTAAAGAAGGCCAAATACTACACCAAATTTGATGTGAGGTGGGGTTACAATAATGTGCATATGAAGGAGGGCGACGAATGGAAAGTGGCCTTCCATACCAACAGAGGCCTATTCAAACCCTTTGTCATGTTTTTCAGGCTCACTAACTCACCTGCCACCTTCCGAACCATGATGAACTCCCTCTTCCGAGATCTTATCAACCAAGGGGTAGTAGTTGTGTACATCGACAACATTATGATCTTCACAGAAACCCTTGAAGAACATCAAAAGGTCGTCGAGGAGGTTCTATCCATACTCTGCAAGGAACACCTCTATCTTCACCACAACAAATGCGAATTCAAGGTACAGGAAACTGAATTCTTAGGGATCATTGTGTCCCAGGAACATGTAAAGATGGAGCCGAAGAAAGTTGAAGCCATTAAAGACTGGCCTGTGCCAACCACCTGGAAGGCACTCCGCAGCTTTCTTGGATTCCTCAACTTCTACCAACGATTCATTAAGGACTTCGCACGTATTGCTCGACCTCTCAACATGCTTACGTCAGAGAAGAAAGACTTTGTATGGGACAATGCCTGTCAAGAAAAGTTTACCACCCTCAAAAACACCATCTCCTCCGCCCCCACCCTAGCAATGCCTACTGATGACGACCCATTTGGGATTGAGACAGATAGCTCGGGAGTTGGCCTTGGAGCAGTGTTATCTCAAAAACACAATGATGTTTGGCATCCCATCGCCTTCATCTCACGCTCACTCAATGACGTGGAATGAAACTATCACGCTGCAGAACCTAGAAATGCTCACCATGATGTTTGCCCTTAAGAAATGGTACCAATACTCCTTGGTGCTGCACACCCCTTCGAAATCTTGATGGACCACAACAATTTGACCTTCTTCCATCAACCACAGGACCTTTCCCACTGCCAAGCCCAGTGGCAGTTAACTCTCCAAGAGTACAACTACCACTTCACCTACTGCCCTGGCAAGACCAATCCTGCGGATCCACTGTCCCAGAGGCCAGACTTTGAAAAGGGGGTAAAAGGTG
The DNA here is from genome assembly GCA_038090515.1 of Pulveroboletus cf. viridisquamosus. NCBI lineage: Eukaryota > Fungi > Basidiomycota > Agaricomycetes > Boletales > Boletaceae > Pulveroboletus > Pulveroboletus cf. viridisquamosus. Next base: position 7,753 of record JBBPMX010000607.1, read on the forward strand.
ATAACAAATAACAGATATTACTCCCTGACCATCTCTTTTCACCCCCACTTGAATCCAACAACTGCGCCTTCTTCATTTCACCCCGCCTTGTCCAGGCACACACCATCAACACCCCTCTCCCCATCAAGACTCTCATCACCAAACTCCAATACAAACAAGAGAAATTCACAGTAAAAGGGTTGAAGAAACAAGACTCCCCTTGGAAAGAAAAGGACAGACTGCTCTACTGGAAGGAACTTCTTTACGTTCCCAATGACCGAGGCCTTCAACTCTGAATTCTAAGGGAGAACCATGACCACCCTCTTGCCAGTCATCCCGGCATTTGACGTACTAGGGATTTAATCATGACCAAATATTACTGGCCCTCCATGCGTCGAGAAATCCTCATCTATGCCCTCATCTGCGACTGCTGTCAAAAGGCAAAGACGTGAACACAAGGGAAACAAACTTCCCTTCACCCCAATGAAACCCTGTCCATGCCATGGGAAGTCATCTCTGTCAACATAATTGGACCACTTCCCCAATCCAACAGCAAGGACACTATACTTGTAGTAGTAGATTGTTGTAGGAGCCTGCGGCCTCCTATGGTTGTAGGTCCTACTTTTCAGCTTGTCCATACATCCATCAAGCGTCCTATTTGTGTCCCAAGTCCATCCGTACCATCTCAAGGTTAGTCTGCTTTGTTTCTTGTTCATCTGTTTATCTGATTTGTTTATCTGGTCCTGGGTTCTTATGTATCTGTTTCATCCAGTCTGGTTCCATCTACCGGATCGTGTATTTATATCTATCGCTCGTTTGTTCTATCTCTTGTTTAACTTTCTACTACAATATTTTGCTTTTCTTGCCATCTTGCTACTTAGATTTGAGCGTCCCTTCATAGGGCCTCAGTCATTGTCATAGATACAAAGTCCAGGGAAATGCCTAGACTATAAAAGTCTTGTATTGAGATCTTGAATCTCATCAGTTTTGGCACCCACTGGTCATCTCTCTATTGTCGGAAGTCCCTCTCCTTGTCGTCGAGATAATCCTCAACACTGTTTGTCTTCATCATTGTCAGTATCCGGGTCCTCGTCCTTGACCCCTCGTTCATATCCAACCCTCGTCCTTGGTTGGGTTTTTCCCCTATCATCATCAATTTCCCTTATTATCATCAATTTCCATTTCATCATTGTCAGTTTCCTTCGTCTTCATCACTTTCCTTCGTCTTTGTCAAGTTCTCGTGTCTTCGACTCCTATCACCCTCAATCTGGTCCCATCCATGACCACATCTGCACACACCTGGTCCTCATTGTTGACCAGATTATTCGTTTCCTGTCCAGAACATTGTCCAGAACATTCTCTTCTTACTCTAGTACACTGAGGTCAGTCATAGTGATCTGTCCTCGATACTAACCCTTCACAGGACCCCTTGGGACAAGGATACTCGACCCCCACACACATCACCACACACCCACTAACTATCTTTCATCATCTCTCAAAGATGATGCATCTGTTCCCCACCTCCAGTTCAATCACAGCCCAAGGTATAGCAACCCTCTTCAGAGACCAGGTGTTCAAACTACACAGAACGCCACGCAAGGTGATATCCGATTGAGGCCAACAATTTGTCTCCCATTTCATGAAGGACCTTTATGCCCTCTTGAGAATTGAAGGGAATCCCTCCACTGTGTACCACCCTCAGACAGATGGACAAACTGAATGACTCAACTCAGAAGTGGAATTATACCTCCGTCTCTATGTGAATCACTGGCAAAACGACTGGACAGAATGGCTTCCTCTAGCCGAGTTCACCCACAACTCCAAGACGTCTAGCTCCACCAGTATCTCACCATTCCTCCTCAACTATGGACAACAACCCCTGATCCAAGCAGACATACATCAAGAGGTGAAGAATGAATCCACTCATGCATTTGCAGAAAGAATGAAGGAGACTCACAAACAGGCTAAGACCACCCTAGACCTAGCAGCCGCAGAGATGAAGAAATATCACGACTGGATGGCTCGAAAATCCCCTGAGTACCACAAGGGAGATCTAGTACTACTTGAAGGGAAAAACACCAAGACCGACCACCCATCAAAGAAACTATCCAATAAGTGGTATGGCCCCTTCAAGGTGATCGAAAAGGTCGGACAAGCAGCCTACAAGCTGGCCCTCGACAAGATGTGGCAAGGCATTCACCCCATCTTCCATGAGTTGCAGCTTTGGCCCTATGTGAAATCTACTACACCCGGTCAAGCCAAAGAACACCCATGTCCTCCTCCCCTAGTTGTCGCTCAAGGAGAAGAATATGAGGTAGAGAAGGTGATCGACTCTTGCACACGCCATGGGAGAACTGAATACCTTGTCCACTGGAAAGGCTATCTGGTGGAGGAGCGAACTTGGAAACCAGTCTTCAACTTGGCAAATGCTCACTCCAAAGTAGAAGCCTTTCACCAGGCAAACCCCGACGCCATCCGCTCCCTCAACTTCGTCATCACACAACCCTGTGACTGCACTTTCTGCTCCTCCTCAGTCACAGCAGTTTTTCACAACTCCAGATTCCGAGATTTCACCACCTCCCTCACTCGTCTTCCTTCAGAGTTGTTTGAACTACCTCAACCTGGAGACGAACCCATAATTGAAGGAATCTTGGTCAATCGGGACGATGACCCTTGAAAAGGGGGTGATGACAAAACTTTCATTTTATTTTGTTTCATTTCCATTTCCCATTATCTTATCACACTCCTCATGAACCTTCCAGAACATTCCATGATGTTATTGGCCCAGACCCTACATCATTGCCAAGCCAATGACTCATCATGACATCACTGATTAGTGAGCATCAGTCAGCATATTACTCATCCTTCCCACACCTACCCTAAATCCTTGCTATATGTATATAAACCCATCGATATGCTGTACTTATTCCTCATGCTTAGTATTCATTGTTTCTTCTGATCTCTATATCAGTCTCAGCTTGACGCTTTGGCTTGTATCTCTTCAGTTCCTGATACCTACCAGCAATTCAGCTCTGTGGTACGTGTAGCAAAGATTACTTGTTCAAACTTCTAATGGTGATTTTAAACTAGTTTATGAGCGCTCTCAACCAAGAGAGGTCAAACATTCTGAAGGTGATTAAGGACATGGCGCCAACATTGTTCTTGCCTCTTGGCATAGAATCCTCATTGTTCTCTGGCAACATTGCCATGCGAAAGGATAACCCGGCAGTACTACGTTTGCTAAAGAAAGATGGACAGGGGAGCTACACGCTGCTTGCCCCAGTCCTCTTTGCAAATCCTGAGGAGATGTCACCATCTGTTACGCTCGATCCCGAAGAGTCGAGCGCGGACTTGGTAAGATCCTAAGACACTGGAGCGAGGGGGTACCCTACAAGCGATAGGGTCAAGGATTCGTCCTGGTGGAGGCCAGACGGTTGACTGCC
>JBBPMX010000608.1:0-11133 GCA_038090515.1 Pulveroboletus cf. viridisquamosus
GGCCAGTACCCGATGTGCATGGGTAATGCTATCAAGGATGTGGTACCGGCCGGGTACCCTCCAAGTGAGCATCCCGGCCGGTACCACATCCTTGATTCAGAGGGTACCCGGCCAGTACCTGATGTGCATGGGTAATGCCATCAAGGATCTGGTACCGGCTGGGATGCTCACTTGGAGGGTACCCAGCCGGTACCTGATGCACATGGGTAATGCCATCAAAGATGTGGTACTGGCCAGGTACCCTCCGAGTGAGCATCCTAGCCAGTACCTGATGTGCATGGGTAGTGCCATCAAGGATATGGTACTGGCCAGGCACCCTCCGAGTGAGCATTCCGGCTGGTACCATATCCTTGATGGTATTACCCATGCACATCAAGTACCGGCCGGGGTGCTTGCTCAGAGGGTACCCGGCCGGTACCAGATCCTTGATGGCATTACTCATGCACATCAAGTACCGGCCGGATACCCTCCGAGTGAGCATCCCGGCCGGTACCATATCCTTGATTGCATTACTCATGCACATCAGGTACCGGCCGGAGTGCTCGCTCAGAGGGTACCCGGCCGGTACCAGATCCTTGATGGCACTACCCATACACATCAGGTACTGGCTAGGATGCTCACTCGGAGGGTACCTGGCCAGTACCACACCTTTGATGGCATTACTCATGCACATCAGGTACCGGCCAGGATGCTCACTCAGAGGGTACCCGGCTGGTACCTGATGTGCATGAGTAATGCCATCAAGGATATGGTACCGGCCGGGATGCTCACTCGGAGGGTACCCGGCCGGTACTTGATGTGCATGAGTAATGCCATCAAGGATCTGGTACCGGCCGGGTACCCTCTGAGCGAGCACTCCAGCCGGTACCTGATGTGCATGGGTAATACCATCAAGGATATGGTACCAGCCGGAATGCTCACTCAGAGGGTGCCCGGCCGGTACCTGATGTGCATGAGTAATACCATCAAGGATATGGTACCAGCCGGAATGCTCACTCAGAGGGTGCCCGGCCGGTACCTGATGTGCATGAGTAATACCATCAAGGATATGGTACCAGCCGGAATGCTCACTCAGAGGGTGCCCGGCCGGTACCAGATCCTTGATGGTATATTACCCATGCACATCAGGTACCGGCCGGAGTGCTCACTCAGAGGGTACCTGACCAGTACCACATCCTCACCAGTATCATAGACATGCAACATAGTCAGCTAGTACCATATATATACAAATATACTCGGCCGGTACCACATATACGCATGCAACATACTCAGCCAGTACCAGTAGACACAACTTACCCTTCCGTCAGGGACCACCTTTACAATGCCGGCCGTACCACCCACACAACCACCGGCCGGACCGCCGGCCGGTACCGACATCACGACCTTTTGTGCAACATGGGAGTACCTGTTGTGCGAGTGCAAGTGACTGAAGGGTCTGCGTGTCTGGCGTGCAATCGAGGAGTAGAGGGCAGTGCGAGGAAGAGTGTTGTGCGTAGGGACTCGTTGCCTCGGGAGCAGAATGGGGCGGGTCAGTTGGTTTTGCACTCGAATCTCTCGAATCCCGCCGTGCTTCGAATCTTCTGCTCATTAATCGTAGGGTTTTGGTAGCAATAGTCAGCCGGCGTGAACAAGAGTTGGTTGATTCATCTGAGCATGCCACAACGGAGGAAAGCGGTCTTAGTCCGGTTCCGTCACCGATGGTAATCGGCCGAGGTCGGATCAACCAGCAAAGTATGCCTTACCAGGGGCTGTGCGTCCTTGACGCTGCCGTCTCTATAGTTTGAGTGTGGCGCACTGAGTCCCGCGAGCGAGATATCGATATTGCAGACTGCGCCTGGCAAACGGATGAGTCCCATTGACATGAGCATTCGTTGCTCATTCACATACCCATTCCAATAACTGGAATGCGATCCGAGAAAGGATGGGGACCGAAGACACTCGGCGCCTGTGTAAACAGACCAAAATTTGGGAGAGAGAAAACGTGTTTATACAACAAGTAGTGCGCACCACAAACCAACCTAATCATCTTGTTCCTTGACACTGCGACGCTGGACGATCTGTATACCAGTGAGGATGTCGTCCACGAATAATGCCGGTGTGTGGCAGCTCCGAAAAGTAACTAGAACAATGCTCACATTTCAGTAAGACCAAATGATAGTCCTTGACAATGGTACCTTTGACGTGGTGCGGGCACTTGCTTTTCACCCGGAGGGGAAGCATCTGTTAAGTGGGAATAGCAAAGAGATTCAACGATGGCGACATGCGGACAGCCAAGAGGTTGGAAAGACAACAGAGTCCCATGTGTTTGCAATCACTGTGTCTGGTGATGGGAAGTGGGTTGTGGTTGGGACTGGCAAAGGGGTGAGCGTGTGGGATGCTGAGATGCAGGACAAGGCTGTTGATGTGGAAAGCCCAAATGATGTGAATGCGGTCGACATCTCATCTGACTCGACCCGGTTCGCAACTGGGGGAGGCACAACAAGCATCTGGAATATTACGAGTGGAGAGAGACTCGTCGGCCCCTTCAGACATGGCACTCTGGCTGCCATAGGAGTCAGGTTCTCTCCAGCAGGCGATCGGATCGCCACGGCCGGGTTTCCTAACTGGATCTGCATCTTTGACAGCTGCAACGGCGACGAGCTCGTTACCATCGACACCACCATAGCCCCTTGGCTTGGCACTTCACTCACATGGTCGAGTCAGTGCATCTATTCTGCATCCAGGGACAATAAAGTCAGATCATTTGACCCCTCTGATGGATCCCAGCTCACGGAGTCGTTGACACTCCTCGATGGCGAAGATAGGATCACATCCATCGTACTAGCCCCCAATGGCAAGTCCATCGCTGCCGCCACACTTCAAGGGGTCACACTTCTGGATACATCGACCCTCGCTCAAATTGGCTCTGTCATTGACGAGGGCAAAGCGATATGGTCAGTCGCTGTATCACCAGACAATTCCTACCTTGCAACGGGATGTCGAGATGGAACAATCAACATTCATCAGCTGCGAACTCTTCTTCCAGAGTCTTATGGACCTTTTCAGGTACGTGCTCATACTTCATTGCAAACCCTGACATTGAGGAGACATGCTACGGATCTACTGGAGAGCAGGTACAAGAAGGTAACCCGCTTTTGACACCAGGTGATCAGGATAGTGATGACCTTCTCGCGGTATGCACTCGTTTGTCTCCCTCTGACACAAGTCCTCACATGACCACATAGCATGAGGTTCAGTCGAGTGCACCAACTCTGCAATTCGACTATGAGGCAGTTGGTGATCCTTCTCTCTTGTCCTATTTTTGTGTTGACACTGCTACAGCCACCATCACCAGCTGCTTCTGTCCATCCCCACGAAGATGGTCCACTGCTGCCCTGCCCGTCCGACCGATTACTAGATGCACAACCAGTGAGCATCACAATAGAAGCATGTACAGACTATATTTTCGACACTGATGACTCACACCAGGGTCGCTCAATATTCAAAATGCTATGGAAAAAGCGGAACACCACCCCATACCAGCCCGATGAACGTTCTGGGAAGTTGCGTCAATCTCCAGATGGACATTCTTCCTCATGCGAACTACCAAGCATCGATGTTGGACCTTCGCGAATGGCTGCAGGCCAACGTAAACCAGTGAGCACTCTTCCTTGCCAGATAATCAGATGTGATCTATCTAACATATCATATCATATCTGTAGCGAACTGCAGCGGGGAAGCGAAAGGTTCCTCATTCCTCGTATTTGTACACAGATGCTTATCCATTATTACAGATCCCCCGAATTCGCCCCTCGCCTGTTCCCAGCGATGACCAAGGTGGTTCCCACAGCAAACAGCGTCCTGTTCAGTCGGGGATGGCCGGTCCAGTGCGTCTGTTCTGGTGATCTAGACCTTGTCTCGACTGCTCATGTCCTTTCAGGCACAACAAACAAATGACCCGTCTCGTCCTTCTATCACAGGGGTCAATATAGAGGTGCGCACCATACGGTGAGCTGATCGTCATGCTCACAGTAGATTAGGACCTTCAGGGATCAGATGATGCTATGCTCGTGGTCAGGGTGCGGTTACCTAGATGGATGTTGTGTGCTCGCTCGGGTGCGCATGATGAGACAAACTGATTACAATGACTCCATTCGGTACATGTAGGTACTCTCCGAACACAAGCATGTGTACATACCATGAGCAAGAGTCTAAGGAGACCCCATCTAGCAGGGCATTGGGAAGGCCAATTACTGGCGAAGACTATCAGCGCCATAATGTTCGATTTCTCTGCCAGAGTCGGACCGTCAGCGAAGTGCATAAGAGGTTCCCCATCGCCATACTATATCACACCCATCAAGGCTGCTGAAGCGCTGACATGGGCCACACCGGTGGGGGGCACGGCTTTTCTCATCGTTCTTATTGCCAACTAACCAAGGCCTGCTGACGGCACCCTTTCACTCATTGACCCTTCCCTGCAGTGGACGCAAACTCCGGATCTCTTGTATGGTGCTATCCCTGGACTGGTTCCCCCCTGCCTCGACCAGACTTTTTCCATTGTTCACTAGGGCTTCAACACCACTGCATGTTGTAGTTACGAACGCACGGCGATGGATCGGGCCCACGAAGGCGAGGAACTCATCAAGTTGATAGGGCAGCTGATAGACGAATGACGTCAGACATCTGACGGGATACACTGTTTGTCCGAATCGAGACGATAGACGACATATGATTGATGCCGGGTCATCATTGCGTCATCGCTGAGCTTCTTGGCCGGATCCGCATCGTTCATCCGGGTATGTGCCGAAACAGTCGGCGTGGTACTCCCCGTCCAGAGCAACAGGAACGATTCCAGGCATGTTGATCGAGGAGGTCCCCCTGTGCTCGCTGCGTCGGTCGTCTCAGCGATGTTCTCTACTTTGCCATGGAATATAGGTGCGAGATTGAGTATTTCGAGCCGGACGACGCTCCCACACGAGGACTGGGTCTCCTCCGTCTCGTGTCGGATATCCCAGTACGTTTTGTCCCCTACTGTATCTCCATCAGCGCACTCACCTCCAGACATTTCCAGGATGGACCCGTCCGTCTCTTTGATCACGCGCAACGGTTCATTCATGGTGTTTCTAGCGCATGAGGTATCCATCCCTTCTGTCTCATTCCGTCCACAGACGCGTCGGTATTGATTGCGACCTGACAGCTTCCCTCTATTTTTCTGTCGACTATTCTGGCTTATGTTAGCCACGTCTCTCGCACATACTCGATGCATCGCCCTCCTTTCAAACCCTCGCATCACTCCACCTCTACCCCTCTCTTACCTCCATTTCGTCTGACCACACCGGCGCCCATCTCCTTACCACATCCTGGAACCACCTCAGGTTCTGGGATGCCACTACCTCCGCAGAAGACGAAGTCGGACCCATGTCCGGTCGAACGAATGGGCATATGGTTGCAGATTTGACCCGATGGTATGGCCGTGGGATGTTGAGTCGAAATGCCCATGCGTGCGATATTGCGCATACATGGTAGACCTAGAAGTTGTCGTTTGGCGTCCAAAGGCAATGGCAATCAACAATGAGGTGAGGCACATAAGTGTACCAGTGGCATCCACTCGACCGACATCCATGGCAGCGGACGCAAGCAGCATATGTGGGAATGTGCGTTGGACAAAGCATCATGAATTGAGATTCATTTTCGTACTCGATTTCCCTACAAGATCGTAGTGATGACGCATTGTGTACAAGTCACGTACATGTACATATATAAGCACGAGGAATGTATCCTACCGTTGCGTTGTATCAAAGTGTCGGAAGATCACACATCTCGGGTGAGAGATACATGACTTGCCTTGCACTATGGGCCAAACTTGGGGACGAGTTACACCGGTCGAGATCACAATGCGACGACAGGATGGTTTCACTCCCTCGATAAGTCGTTTTTCGTGCTTCGATAGATCGTACTCGTGGCCCAGCGTGTCTGTCGTCTTCCTATGGCTGCGTCCGAACAATGCTCACGCGACTTGCTAACCATTGATGCGGTCGGCACGACCCGCCGAGTCATTCGTTGAATCATCACTAACCCCCCAACATCGTTGTCGTCCGGTGCGCAATCGGGGAGCAGATGGCAGTGCGAGGAAGAGTGTTGTGCATGGCACCCGTTGCCTCGGGAGCAGAATGGGGCGGGTCAGTTGGTCTGACACCCGAATCTCTCGAATCCCGCCATGCTTCGAGTCTTCTGCTCGTTAATCATAGGGTTTTGGAAGCAATGGCCAGCCAGCGTGAACAAGAGTTGATCGATTCATTTGAGCGTCCTACAGCAGCGGAAAGCATATTTGAGCCGGTCTTGTCACCGAAGGAATTCGGCCGAGGTTGGATCACAGCAAAGTACGCTTTGCTAGGGGCTGTGTGACCTTGACACCGTCGTCTCTACACTCGGTGTCGTGTACCAAGCCCTGCGACCAAGATATCACAGACTGCCTGGAAAGTGGGATGAGTCCTGTGGACGTTGGTTGCTCATTTACGTACCGGGCTCAACGAGGTCACTGGAATGCGATCCGAGAAAGAATAGGGCCGAAGATATGAGGCGCCTGCGTAAACAGATCAAAATTTGCGAACGAGGTAAGGTGTTTGTACAGCAAGTGCTACGTACTCCGAGTCCAGTAGATCATCATCTTGTCTCTTGACATTTCAACGTTCTACAATCTGTGTACCACTAACGAGGATGTCGTCCATGAATGCCGGTGCGTGGCAGCTCCAAGGGGCAATTGGAATGATGCTGATGCTTTCAGTAAGACCAACCAATAGTCCTTGATACTGGTACCACTGACGCAGCGTGGGCGCTCGCTTTTCACCCGGACGGAAAGCATCTATTGAGTGGGGATGGCAAAGGGATTCGACGATGGCAACACGCAGACAGTCAAGAGATTGGAAAGACAATGGGATTCAATGTGAGGGCAATCGCTGTGTCTGGTGATGGAAAGTGGGTCGTGGTTGGGACCATGGGAGGGGCGAGCGTGTGGGATGCCGAGATGCAGGACAAGACCGTCGATGTGGAAGGCTCACATTGGGTGTATGCGGTCGATGTCTCACCTGACTCGACCCGATTCGCGACTGGGACGTGGGAAAACACGGCGAGCATCTGGAATATCACAAACGGAGAGAGACTTGTCGGTCCCCTCGAACACGAACAGGAGTATCATCGGAGTTGTGTTCTCTCCCAAAGGTGACCGGATCGCCACCGCCGAGCATCTTGGCCGGATCCACATTTTTGACAGCCACAACGGCAACAGGCTCGTCACGATCGACACCACCATGACTCCATGGACCCCCCGCACTCCGCTCGCGTGGTCGGGTCAGGACATCTTTTCCATATCCAGCGACAGTAAAGTCAGGTCGTTCAACTCCTCTGATGGATCCCAGCTCACGGAGTCACCAACACTCCTTCATGACGAGAATGGCCTCATTTCTCTCGTGCTAGCCCCCAATAGCAAGTTCATCGCTGTTGCCACGCTTCGAGGGGTCACGCTTCTGGATGGGTCAACACTCGCTCAAATCGGCTCTGTCATCAACGAGGGCACAGAGATACGGTCAGTCGCTGTGTCCCCAGACAATTCCTACCTTGCAGCTGGGCGTGCAGATGGAACCATTGTCGTTCATCATCTGCGGACCCTTCTCCCGGAGTCTTATGATCTTCTTCAGGTAAGTATTCATACCTTTATGGTTCTCGCATGTACAAACCCTGATATTGTTGGGGATCTACTGGAGAGCAGGTACAAGAAACTGATTGGGACAGCAGTGACCTTCTCGAGGTATACATTCACTTATCTCCCTCCGATGTGAGTCCTCACATGACGACATAGCATGAGGTCCAGTTGAGTGCGCCAGCTCTACAATTCGACTATGAGGCAGTTGGTAGTCATTCTGTCTTGTCCTATCTTTGTGCTGACGCTGCTGTAGTTACCATCGCCAGTTGCCTCTGTCCATCCCCATGAAGATGATCTACTGTTGCCTCGCCCGTCTGATCGATTACCAGATGCACAATCTGTGAGTGCCACCATAGAAGTAAATTTTCAACACTGATAACTCACCAGAGTCGCTCAATATTCAAAATGCTACCATGGAGAAACCGGGACACCACCTCACACAAGCCTGACCAACGTTCCAGGAAGTCGTGTCAATCTCCGAATCATCAATCTTTCTTGTGTGAACCACCAACCACCAATGCTGGACCCTCGCGAATGGCTGCAAACCAACGCAAACCAGTGAGTATTCTTGTAAACACTTGGACCCAGTTTATCTAACATATTATGTATATCATGTAGCGAACTGCAGCGGGGAAGCAAAGGGTTCATCATTCCTCTTATTTGTATGCAGATACTCATCCATTGTTACAGATTTCACGGTTTCGCTATCTCCCTCCCAGCCATCGGGACAAATGTGGCTCCCACAGCGGTCAACATCCCGTTCAGTTGGGGATAGCACGTCGAGTGTGTCTGATCTAGTGATCTAGATCTCGTCTTGGTTGCTTATGTCCTTTCAGGTGCAACAGACAAATGATTTATCTCGTCCTGCCACTGGGGTCAATGTAGAGGTGCGCACGATTTGTCCAGCTCATTGTCATGCTCACAGTAGATTAGGACCTTCAGGGGTCAGATGATGCTATGCTCGTGATCAGGGTGCGGTTACCCAGATGGATGTTGTGTGCTCGCTCAGGTGCACATGACGAGACAGACTGATCACGAGTCCATTCGACGCATGTAGATACTCTCCAAATTACGAGTGTGTACATTCTATTGTGTGTCTATATCAGAGTGTTGGGAGACCCAATTACTGGCGCTATCATGTTTGATTTCTCCATCAGAGTCAGCTAGCCTGACAAGGGCATACATGAATTAGACGAGAAGTCCATAAGAGGTTCGCCATGACCACGCTAATCAAACCTATTGAGACTGGGCCACACCAGTGATTGCCAAAGAAATTACGTCTTCCCCTAGGTGCTCAAAGTTCCACACCAGACTTTTCTCATTATTCTTGTTGTCAGCCAACCAAGACTTGCTGATGCTACCCTTTCACTCACTACCCCTTCCTTGCAATAGATACGAACTCCGGTCTAGGCTATCAATCATGCAAAATCTCCTGTCGGGTGCTATCCCCGGATTGGTTCCCCCCTGCCTCGACCGGAGCTCTTCCATCATTCACTGGGGCTTCGACAATACCGCATGTTATGGTTACGAACGCGTTGCGACGGATCGTCGAGCTGAATTGATAGAGTGGCTCCCGAGCATCATAGCAGGATCCACATCTTTGAGACTCGGCGAGGAACCAAGTGAACGCTTTTCAGCCAGTGACCTGCCGAAACAGCTAATCCTTCAAGCTTCAGTTTCTGCCACCTCCTATCCAAGGCCGATTCTAAATTAGTATTTCACACTTTCCCCCCTGCTCGGGACGTTCGTCACACTCGTAGCGCTATCCCGACACCCGGCAACACTGTGAATCCCTAATTAGCCTCACCACGCCCACCTCAAGCACCTCACCGTCAGGCCAAGCTAATGCAGATCGTTGGTAAAGTATCTTCTTGATAACCAAATCCTCAGTTCGCAAGCGTGAAGGAGCTCTATTTCCGTAACGGCGCCATCGAATGGAAGATGTCGACAAGGTTACTCTCAATAGACATTTTCAAAAGTGGGGGAGGTGATTCAGGGGACCAGACGTGGTAGAGTTTATAGCGGCACTTTGGGGAGTCAAAGGACGTGTTGGCGGACGGTACGTGGCAGATAAGAAGAAGGAACGCGTTGAAGGAACCGGAGATGACGCAGTGGAGAAGGTGGGTAAGAAGAATTGTCACATAAGGGGCTGGCTGCAGGAGGGCATGAAGTGCACATCGAAATTCAGGATGGTGTACTGCGCAAAGGTGAACCTGACGATGGCGAGATGACAGTGTCCAAGAGAGGGTGCGAATGACGCGATACCACGGCAGACGTGGCAATACGGTCATGTGGTACGTCTGGTGTTTTGCTTTTCCGATTCTACCGGGTCGCTCTAGCTTCCTGGGCTAGACCCGACAAATATCATGTCAATCGGAATCGACTGCTGACGCAAGAAGTGCAGATTTCGCAACAAATGCAGTTGGAACTTCATTATACCCGGACTTGCACACTGAATCTTCATAAACAGTGCCAAAACGATAGCAGATTGAGACCGAATCTGTGACTCCTGTCATGAGACTCATCCGCAAAGCCGCCTTCGGACAGAAAAGTCCTCTAAGTCATCGTGAAGAACCCATGCTACTGTACATTGACGTGAACGTCCACTTTCGACACTCAAACTTCTATCCTGGTCGTTTCATCCATTAGTATTTCTTCATCAAGCCCTGATCCCTCATCCAGTTCGGCACCCACAAACACAACTATGGACCTGCTCGTGTGGATAGACAACCCAGAAAAGCCAAATGCAGAGTCGATCCCCCTGTCCTGAGTGTTGCTCGCATATAGTTCCCGCACGTCCAGTATAAATCGGGGGGCTAGCGTAGGAAGTGGAACGTACATTACGAGGGACACCGGAATGAGTTGTGGTCCTCCCATTGGAATTTTCCCAAAATTGAACAGCGTGTTCATGAGGGTCCATAAGAGGATCCTGTCGTGGAAAGCTGACCGTCAGTTCCGTTTATCTTTTGGTATGAGATAGGACAGGGGGAACAGGAGAAAGGGTGAGACGTACGAAAGGAAGTAGAGGATACCCTCCATGACAAGCAGGTTCATGAACTGGTTGAGCCGCCACCGCTTTGTGGCTTTGTACATTTGGAGTGACTGAGATATAAATTGGAGGATCACTAGCGTGCACATCATTCCAGCATGGGTGAGCTGCGCGATAGTAGAAATGGTATGCCAGGTGCGAGAACCAAATGCTATGCCGCAAAGCGTTACGTTCTCAATCTGAATAACTGACACTGAGTGAACAGTATAAGCCTGGTCAATATATGATATAGAGGCTGGCGCCAGGTCCCACCTACCAGGAGAATTCTTTGGAATGCTGTAATACACACAACCAATTATTGAGGGAATGACCTCTCCGACGTAAAAAGTGAGGAGAACGCCAAGGATCAACTTCGATCGGTTGTACATCGCCCACACGCGAAGGACCATCATTGCTGCAATCGGCA
>JBBPMX010000609.1:0-11132 GCA_038090515.1 Pulveroboletus cf. viridisquamosus
TCTTAGGCCGTTGTGGCACCTTGACCACGGTCACTGGTGCTATACTGATATCTATTGGACATACTTACTGTTACATGTACGCATCGCACAATTGTCCGTATGCAGTATCCCGAATTCATTTGTCCGTGTCTCTCCACAGGTTGTGGAAATTTTTGGTGGTGACCGGTGTCTTTGTTGTCCCTTTGCCCGATTTAGTGGCAAAATGTGGCGCGATGCTCCCGCATTCCATATACAGCTGATGTAATACACTATACTAAGTATACTACTGTACACTATTGTAGAACGGGGCTGGAACAAGTCTTAGCTCGTTCAACATTGAGTAGATTCAAAAGATTACTACTGTGTCATTTTTAGGCCTTTGAGCTGGGGCTCATAACCTGTAGTATGCAGTAGGACTCAGTACTGTCATAGACAGTTACTGAGGTGTACCAGGTCCAAAATGGAATGTAACTACCAAACAGTGTCATTACATAATCAATGTACCATATAACTCCTACAGTCTGACTTTCCTATCCATCTCTGACTGCTTCTATAGGACATTGGTAACTCCTATGTAGGAGTTGTAGGAGTTCATCCAGGAGTTCATTAAGGAACTTCAGAGTTGGACAGGAGGGCCCAGAGGAGATCAGAGTTGTCATTTCTAACAACATTCAACATTTTGAGTGTGTCCAGCTTATTATCATTAATGTACTTGTATTGTGTAGCTTTGCTGCCCTGCCCTTTCTTCCTCTTTCAAGCAAGGTTTCAGCTGGCAGAACCAGCACTCCCCCAAAGTATGCTGAATTTCAATTCTCACACACATATATACATAACCTCTTTCCCTCTAGCACAAAGATGGGACAGAGCCTGGGATAAAATATGTATATCATAGGTCCACTTCAATACCACCCTCTTAACATCTTTAATTCATTGATCAGTTGCTTATATTACTGCAAAAGTGAACAACACTTGATACACATTCTTCACATCTTATATAATACTAACAGCATGTACCACACCATCAAAGGCTCAAAGTTAGCTCACCAGACCCAAATAATTTGGGTGACTATAGCTGAAGCTTTAGAGACTAACACAAAGTGCATGTGACACATTAGCAACAAGTGCTCAATGTACAAGTAAATCCATGTTTCTCACTGGCTGTAATGTTGTGAACCTCAAAGCTCCTGCTTTGCCAGCCACCTCTGTACAAGCACCAGTGCTTCCTTGGGCTTATCATATGGCACCTGAGCTCTCATCAGTATCATATCCTGAATCTTGACAGGCAATGGTGGACCGACCATATGTCCAGCCCCATCCACGGTAGCATATGTCAATCCATTAGCACTTCTTGTCTTGCCAACAACTTGCCCATCGACCTCCCACTTTCGCAATGGTTGGCTTGCAAATGCCTCCTGTCCACTCCAAGGCATCCCAAGTGTCCAACGCTCATTGCCAATCCAGTTACAGATCCAGTCGTACGTTCCAACATAAATAAGTGCGCGGACTCCACGTTCGAGGAGTTCAGAAACCTGGGTATAGGTTGAGTGGTATTCGTCCTGGGCTGTGGCAAAAGCGTTTCCGACGGTATCGCTGCAGGCGCTGAAGTTTGAAGTAATCGATGGATCTACACCAAGAAGCACGCGAGTGGAAGGGAGGTCAAGGTACTTCTGTATGTTCCTGCTGCGTGGTCATGACCATCCATCAGGCAGGCAACAAGATCCTTACTTGGTAACAGGATAACAGAGGTCCCCAGGGTCACCCTCACATTTCTTGCTGATGTCGTATGGATTCAGTCCTGTAATCATCAATCAGATATCTTCAATACGTTCCAGATTCCAGGTATACCAGTAGTGAAAAATGGATCAGAAAGTTCACTATCACAAAAGCTACGAGCTGCGCCGCAGTTTAGCTCGTCGTATTGATTGATACACGACTCTAAAGTCCATTTCTGGCACCGGGGCAGCTGCACTCAAGTTTAGCAAGTGACTCATACAGTACAATGCCACTTACAGCTTGTTTCATCCGCACACACGTACTGTATCCTCCGTGAGCACAAGTCGTATGCAAGGTATAATTCAACTCACCTGATGCTCGAAATGGGGAACACCGAGGCAGCAGTGCATTGTACGTCGATGTATGATGCAGTCAGCGTGAAATAATCAACTATACCGTTTCCTAGTCACGAGTGTTGGTTGGCCATACCCGTAGTAGAACCTCAACATACCAATCATGACAGACTGCAGATTAATGGGTGTCAACCCAGCTGCGACTAGCTTGGCATTCTGATCATACACTTCAGCCGCGAAGACAGGGATATAACGACCCTGGCAGGTATTTTGTTTGGTTCTCGACGAAATGTAGTGTATATAGGCTTACACCGTATGATTCGCCGGCCATATGAAAGGCGCGGCCCTTGAACTGACTGAAGTTCTCAAAGAAGATGGCTACGAAAGTAGCAATGTCCTTGGCAGCTTGTTCGGTTGTGCTCTGATGGACTGTCAAGTACGCAGCGTGTCCATGCTAACCAGGCATATACGTACCACCGCTTCGCCATAATCAGCATACGAAAACCCAACACCAATGGGCTGATCGACAAAGAAAATGTTCGCGTTGGTATTCCATGATTCCGCGTGGTATGTTGTGCCATTTCCGGAAAGGGCTCTGCAAGGACCAAGTTCCATGAGAAGGCCCATACTTGAAGAGCAACCCGGACCTGTCCGACGTGTCATGCAACGTCATGCTGCACATCGAGAACCGAGACTTACCACCGTTAGTCCAGAAAATGACGTCGTCTGTTGCAGGATCATGACGGCTCTCGAAGAAGTAGAAGAAGAGGTGTCGAGCTTCGATGTCGATGTACCCCGTGTAAGCACTGCGCGCGTGAGCTTTAAGTTGGCAACCGCGGGGTAGAGATGCCAACTCACTTTACGGTCGTGTCACAAAAGTCCGATTTTTTAATCCTGACGCTGTAATTTGGGAAGTGCGGGTGGCCAAGGGTGGTGAAGCTATCCGCTGAGAGACCACTTAAATGTTCAATTGGCTCGAACAACCCGTGGTCGTAGGACGTAGTATATGGGGATTGAGCGAAGGTCTTTGCTGCAAGTTGCTGCAAGCCCAAACCTGATTGTATCGACGCGCGACTGAGAGCAATCGACGATAGCAAACTGAGCCCAGTGAGAAACATTGCCACTAGCAAGGAGGGAAGGAGAAGGCGCTAGTTCGGCTGTTCCCCACTTTACTATTTGCCTACTTGGGACAACCCCATATCTGCTTTTAGTTTTGGACGGACTGCAAGGATGTGCACGAGCTGGTTCATTTCTTTCACCAGCGCTCTTCGTGGTTCACCCGCTATTCCAAGGTACCACCCAGAACGTGTTCAAGCCTCAAGGTCGCGAAGTATGTGTTTCACTTCTCTATGGTTCGAGGATACATGCAAGCACGTCGGTGGTATCGTCAAGGTGACATTTTCAACACACCAACTGCCAATACTTGCTGAAATGCATGCAACCTGCGACGAGGACAAACTCGAAGTAGGTACCGGGCAGCGGCCCAGACTCAAGGTCCCTATTTGAGCGTTGAGTAGGATGCTGATCTGCTCGACGTCTAGGATTTCGATCCACACAGGATAGGGCACTGTTGGGCATGATCGGGCTACTATTGTGGCATCTACTGGTCAGAGAACAGTCTGGGGCAAGGACTGTCATCGCGTCGAACCCAGCACGGTCGGAACAGGACTAGCGTCTTCGAGCGTACGTACTTCTGCACGGTATGCTGTGGAGAAGTAAACGAGACCGAGTATGGTATATGATATGGCTCAATCGTTGCAGCATAGGTGGCCCCCTACCCGCAGAGATGGATCGCCGTCAACTGGATAGCCATGTCGCATAGCACCATCGAGACGAATTGCTGCGTAGTTGGTTCTGTGTTGTCTCGGAATAGTGTGAAACAGAAATAAGATCACCACATGCCGGAAACGTAAACGGCCTCGTTCGCGCACTTGGAGGTTATGAGGATATTATCTCTCGATGAGTAAGAAGCCAGTCTGCATTCGATGGGCTGGTATGCATGAAGTATTTGACATAATGCTGGGGTCGTCAAACATCGTTCCACTGGTAGATATCATGTTTAATCTGGAATCACCTACGTGAAGTGAAGGCATGCCATGCAACGGCCGTTGTCGCTCCGTGAAAGCTTTGGGGGTTCACCACTGCCTCCTTTCCGGGGTCGTCTGAATGAGCTTCCTGGGGCACGTAGCGCGAGGAGGCTAATTCCCAGCAGTGATCAGGAGGGACCTTCCACAGGGTTAGTGGCGTAAATTTAGATGAAGGTGAATAGAGCGAAGGCTTCTTGTCAGCGGAAGCCATCAATAACCTGTTAGAATTCTTTCAGGCTCCCGTCAGCTTTGCTCGTTCTCATACCACACCTGGGAGCTGTAGCGTCACGTGACAACCAAGTAAACATACTTTGCTGAGTAATCCATGGACTGCCCTTGTCCGGTGCGGGCGCTGAATATGAGTCTCACCACCTTTCTCTTGGGAGCCAGACCATCCGGAAAGGTCATAGACACTGAACTCGACACCATCTTTCATTCCGAGGTATGTCGCGTCGAGTATCAGTATCTCCGCCCTGTTCACCAATCGTCTCACGTTAGACCAAGGAGCGTCCGACGTCCAGTTCGAACGGCCACCCAGCGACGCCGAAGAAAAAGAAACGCAGACAAGACGTGGATGTTGATCAAACGGATAGAAAACGTGCCAAACCTTCGGTCGCGAACCCAGCCTCGTCATCCGTTTCTCCTCCCGCGAAACAGAGGAAAGGTGGGAAGAGTCGCGTCGGGAGTGCCCCGCGACCTGTGTTGGGACCTGGGTCCTATGATGGGGGAGAGCCCGAGAGATCGAAAATCCCTTCGTCAAATATATCTGGGTCGGAAGGCTTGGACGAAGGTAGAGATTACGCATCTACCCTGATCCACGAATCTCTTCAAGGGGACAAGCCAAGCAAGCCAGGGAATGGGAAGAGAAATTATGCACCACAAGATGAGACGAGGGAAAGGCGCGATGCGCGCACGATATTCGTCGGGAATTTGCCACCCGAAGTCGCAGTAAAGCGTGTTAGTGAGACGTAATTTATCTGGGATTTTCATTGATGACCCTCTTCCGATAGCCCTTGCAAAAACAGCTACATCGGCATGTACTCTCTTCCCTCCCAACAGCGAAGATCGAGTCCACCCGCTTTCGCTCAATTGCATTCCAAACGCCTACGTCAAAAATCCCGGAAGTGAGCGACGACTTAAAAAAGAACAAGCAAGCTCGGCAACACGAACGAGACCGCGCTTCCTCGTGGCGCGATGCGCACACTACGGACGAGTTCCGGACAGAGGAGAAGAAATTCCTCACTCCCGGTCAAAAGAAGAAAATTGCGTTTATTAACAGAGATATTCACTCGGAGGCCAATTCTGTGCATGCCTACATTGTCTTTGCTTACCAGTCACCTCACGCAAGGCCCGCCAACTTGCCTCCACTACCCCCTGTCATGGATCCTTTTGAAGCCGCGCGTCTGGCCATCGAAAAGTGTAACGGCACCATATTTCTGGATCGCACACTCTGCGTTGATGCCGTCGAGAAAAGAACGATCACTGAAAGTTCACCAGACACACCGCTTAGTTTGGTTGTCGGAGACCCCAAGCTCACCATTTTCGTCGGAAATCTCGATTTTGCGAGCAAGGAGGAGGATCTACGAGCATTTTTTGAAGGGATCGTGGGCGCGGAACGAGGGCCTCCTGATATCGAGGGATCTCAAGATGGAGACAAGCCAACGCGTTGGGTCACTCGTGTGCGTACGATTCGAGACAAGGACACCCAACTCGGAAAGGGCTTTGCCTATGTGCAATTCTCGGTTAGTGTGCACTTTGTTGAGATCGGAATGCGAGCAATGCGTTGAGAAAGAACCCGCGCAGGACCGGACCTGCGTTGATGAAGTTCTCGCACTTGAACCAGGGAGGCTCAAATTCGCAAAGCGAAAGCTACGCGTCCAACGATGCAAATCGGTACCAGGTGCCACTTCAAACAAAAGTGCTCCTTCCAAACCAGCGCAAAAATCTGACAACGCTCCTATGCCACGTGTTCCAAAGGGTGACCCGTCACTTGGCGAGAGACTGGTCAAGCTGACCAAGGAGGACCGTAAGCGCGTCAAGGCAGCGGATGCTGATCGCGTGGCTCGCAGAATGGCCAAGAAAAAGGCTAGGATAGCGCTAGCCAAACAAGGCGTGCCTCTCCAGAATGAACGACGAGAAAGGGTACGCAAGGTGGGTGTGACTAAAAAGCTCGGCGGTAAGCCCCCAAAGAAGATAAGCAAGGGAAGGGTGAGGAGCGAGAGAAGCATCGCGAAGAAAAATACAAAGAAGTAGTTTCACGACCTGTCCCATTTATTTTGGAGCTACTGTAGGACGAATTGGACCGGGTGAACAGCGAACGGTGTTAGTAGTGAGCACGAGTGGGAAAGGGCAACTGAAAGTTGATGTTAACCTGAAGCATATTGAGCCGCCTGAATTCACAGAAAGTATTCAGCTCTGTACCCTACACAAAATGCACGGGACCGACAATAACACTGAGTATTCTCCCTCCGAGAAGTCTCCATGGACGCATTCTAGTGGGACCCCCTTTCTGTATCACAGGTGCCATTCCGTCAAGACGATCTCGGCCCCGAGAGAACGTGATGATGATAATCCACGCCCTAGATCATGGGCCATTCCTCAAAGACTCCCTGCCCAAACCTGAAAAAGCTAATGCTGCCAGCATCAACGGCAGCAATCACAATGGTCTTCTTTCCCATTTTGAGAGCAGGGAAAGGATTTGGTTTCGGCGGTACAAATGTCGGCTTACTCTTAGCCGGAGGAACAGCACAGAACGAGTGAAGAAAAGAATGCAGGCGTCCAAAGAACCCCAACAGGATGGAGAACCAGCCCGGTGTCGGTTGAGATGGAGTTGTGTTGGTTGATGATCCTTCCTGAAGCACTACTGTTCCCGGAGTGATCGGAGGAACATCGGTCGACTGAGAACCGCCAGCCTGTTTGGAGGGAATCGGAAGGCCACGTTTGCGCGGCGGCGGGAGAGGCATTTCTGGCAATATACCGAAGAGCGCGGTCAGTTCTTGCAGAGTGGGTGTGGTCGTTGTTCGTGCGCTGTGAATGGGTCATGATTACAGGTAACGCAAAATGCATGATGTTAAAAGCAACCCACTCAACGACAACGAGATAGAAATCAGGCGCGGGAGGAGCTGTCTTGCGGAATGGGGTGGAAGGCTTGTATACATGAAAGAAAACTCTGTATGGTGAGGGCGACGACTTCGACGGGAGGTCAGATTTTACTACTGGATGATATAAAGGAATGGTGTGACCACAAGGTATGAATCGTAGTGCCCTGAATATGTCGCCTGATCGAAAAACGTAGTGTCAGGGATGGGAGAGTGCATGGGAAGGACGTACGAGTAGTTTTCTGCCGATGAGGTTGGAGTCGTCTCCACCAGTCGATCCTGCGAAAAAATCGGGAAAAACTAATGACGCTCAATACAAGGCGCGGGAAGAGTCCCGCAAGCCTCTGTATTATAGTTTGTGGTTGAGTGACTGCAGGCGAAGCCGGTGACGCAACTGGGTATTCTGGCGTTGGAGGTTCGGCGCGCATCAAAGTAAATCCAAGGCGTTTTAGATACGCGTACACCTGCATGTAGGAGATGAGCATGTATTGGAACAGAAGATTACAAGACCAGTCACCTGGTAACGTTCCAGGGTCATATTATCACAATCAATCATTTCAGCAAAAGCTTGTTGGACTGACATTGGCGCTCCAGGACTTTCTTTATCGTAATTTAAGGGATCCAGAGGCGATGTGCCGCTAGAAACTGATTTGTAACAGAACAGAGCGCCGCGCTCGATGAGATACAAGCCTTCTTCCGGGAGAATTTCGAGCCGTTTGGGCGATTTAGACGATGGGCCCCTCGACTTGTTATCTGTGTTTTCGTCTTGCGTCGTCCGAGAGATAGAGTAACCCATCGTCGAGAAGTGGATTCCACGCGCAGTCGTTACATGTACACGGTTAATCGATGGGTGCCAGATACCATAGCTTATATTTTTGCTGTAATAGTATGTCAATACGAGTCCAGTGGTTCGTGTTCAACAGTCAGAACTGTAGAAAGATCGACCAACCTAGAGATAGTTCTATTGGCACGAAGAGCCTCAAACATTGCATCTCGTGAGCGATCAAGAACATGAAGCTGCAATCCTGACGCTCCTCCCGGAGCAGGTTCGAAGTCCTTTTCACCGCGCTTTGGGATGATAGGCCGTGCAGCCCCAAGGGTTCTGTCCGAAGTCCATCATTTGTGCGCGATCTTGCATTAGTAAATACCTACGGGAGTTTCGTCCAGTCCAATCCGCTGTCTTCATCACCAGAGGAGTGATCATCTTCTTGGATTTTTTCCGATCGTGGACGTGGGACCTCGAGTGTGTCGTCCATAACTTCGTAGTAATATTACATAAATCATGCATACAACAAATGCGGAGGTAGAAAATTCCATAATTGGACACATACACTAGCACATACGTCTTCATCATTGTCCAACAGGACTTTTTCATAAACTTGCGTTTCCGCCCACTGAGTTCCCAACGCTGAGTAGGGCGAAATGGAACACGAACGCAAGCCGATACCCACCCAGTCCCTCATCGTGCGCTACCTGCTCCCTTCTTGCTTAATATCTGCACGAATATTTCCAACACCTTACCCTACTTAGGGGGGAGGTGCAGCAGGTACAGCTGTCGACTTGCTCTTCTTTCCAATAGACACCATCAAGACACGGTTGCAGTCTGCCCAAGGATTTGTGAAGGCCGGTGGCTTCAGAGGGATCTATAAAGGCATTGGGAGTGTTGTTGTAGGCAGTGCACCAGGAGGTGAGTATATTTGTGCTTGCCAATGACGCATTTATAGCTAGAGAGCAGCGGCAATATTTTTTTCGATATACGATATATCAAAACAACATTTGCCCTTACACGGGCAGCTAGCCCCACTCAACCACATGATTTCCGCATCTATCGGTGAAATCGTATTCGTCCTGTCTCGTCGCTATACCTTAGGTCTCTGATACCAATACCCTAGGCGGCCTGCTTAGTCCGTGTGCCAACTGAAGTGATAAAGACACGTACACAGACATCATCCTATGGTTCTGCTGTCACGTCCCTCGCTGCTGCACGGATGACTCTGCAGCATGACGGCGTAAGGGGTTTCTACCGTGGATTTGGGATAACAATCATGCGTGAAGTGGGAATATTAGTCGCAGACATCTCTATCGTTCTCATCCTTTCAACAGATCCCATTTACGTCACTTCAATTTCCCTTGTATGAGTTTTTGAAGTACCGACTCTCCCTAGCTATGGGCACACGCAGGCTCTATGCATCGGAAGCTGCAATATGTGGGAGTATTGCAGGCGGTGCTGCAGCCGCACTGACGACTCCCCTTGATGTTCTCAAGACGCGCGTGATGCTGGACATGCGGGTACGTGTACCTTCCGGCCGTATATTTTGACCAGCTGGTGACAGACATCTTGCTAGGGTCCTGCTTCGAAGATGCCCTCGCTTCCGAGCCGCTTGAGGCAAATTTATGCTACTGAGGGACCAAAGGCATTATTTGCGGGTGTCGTACCTCGAACACTGTGGATATCTGCTGGTGGGGCTGTGTTCCTGGGTGCTTATGAATGGGTTATTGGTATTCTGGTTGATAAAGACAGATCACCTATCTGTAAGATTTCCCAAGACATTGGCCTGTCTGTTCTGACAAATTTTCTCTTTTATACCCCAGTACCATAATTTACTCCCTTGTATCCCATATTCCCTGATAACCCATACATTTTTATAATTCCCAAGTTGGGAGGCCTGAGGTAAAGCCTACAGCAGAGACTGAAATGGGAGGGGTTGGCTGTTCACTTGCTTATTTGGCTGTCTGACACCCCTCTATGAGGATCAGGGTTGGATCATATGAGGGACTGTGTACAGTCTGAATTATGGTGAGTAAAGATAGTAGCTAATAGTGGTTTTAACTCATGTCAGCTCTTGTCAGGAAGCTTTACTACTGTCCCTACTACTATGTATAAGAGGAAGGGCAGACTTATTAGGTCAGTTCTAGAGGTAATTTGACCAAGGCAGGGTCTTTGAGGCATCTGGTGGGATTTATGTAGTCCCCGGAGGAAGATCTAGAAGACTAGCACCCTTGTATAAAGGAGATTCCAAGTGAGGGTGAGATTGGATATTCTTTTAAAATCTCCTTTATAACAAGGGTGTTAGTTTTCTTGGAGAAAGACACTATTTGTCCATCCATGATAAATAATTCTGCTCTTCATAAGCTTTGAAGGAACTTTTTTCCAAGGAAAAGACTTGGTTGAAACTCAATCATATACCAGCTTTGCTATAATACCAGTTTAGTGATATTAGTAAATGAAAGATAGATGAAGGAATTAACAATGGGACTCACCCAGTGCCCTGACACAAGCTTCCCCTTATGTGTACATAGTTACCCCATTCAATCAAGTCACCACTATCAGTATAACTGTGCTCATTGTTAGCCTTTCTTTTTGATGGACCTTTTTGCAAGTCCATTCAGTATTGAATATTTGTGTTACATTTGTCACTAATGCTTTATTTCTGTAGAATAAAATGGTTAAGACAATATATATACACTAGAGGGGTTGTCAGTAGCACCATCTCAATTGTGCAGTCCCCTGATTAGTCTGGTGACCACTGATGACCACAGCATGAATGCCAGAGATGGCAATTCCCATTTTTGGATGATGCTAGAAACCATCTGAGAAGTAGTGATGTGCCAGGCCCGGGTTGGGCTCAAAGCCTGGGGTTGGGCCTGGGCTCACAAGGGCTCGGGCCCATCTGAATCATAGGCCCAAGCCCTACTTAAGGGCCCAGGTCAGGCCTGGGTCAGGCTCGGGCCTAAGCCACGGCCCATTTAGTCAAAAGGCTCAAGACTATATACAAAACATTTGTGATAACAGTACAACTAATCTAGTCCCATCAATACAATCTCCTCACTGTCATTCACTTCATTGGATGGCACATCCAAGTCCGGAATTATTTCATCCCATCTATCATCATCCCCCTTCA